>PVJS01024028.1:0-29041 GCA_004027185.1 Glis glis
TGCGGTACCGGGGATTGAACGCAGGGGCGTTCTACCTCCGCGCTATGCCCCTGGCCCTATTTTTTTATGCTTTATTTTGAAACCGGGTCTCACGAAGTTGCAGACGGTCTCACTAAGTAGAGAGAGAGAGAGAGAGAGAGAGAGAGACAGGGAGAGAGAGAGCCAGAGAGCTGAGGCTGGCTGCGAACCCAGATCCTCCGGTCTCTGCCTCCCAAAGTACTGGGATTACAAGCGTGCGTCACCACGCCCGGCTTTGATTTTGCTCTGATTTTAATAATTTCCTGTATTCTTCTGGCTTTGGGTTTAGATTGTTCCTGTTTTTCAAGGGCTTTGAGGTATGTCATTAGGTTATTTATTTTGTGATTTTCTGTTCTTCCTGTGTGAACACTCAGTGCTATGAATTTTCCTCTTAATACTGCCTTCAGAGTGTCCCAGAGATTTTGTGTTTCTGTTTTCATTTGCTTCTTTTTCATTTTCTCCCCTTATTTCTTCTGTGACCCATTCCTCCTTCAGCTGTGTGGTGTTAAGTCTCCACATGTTTATGAGGATTCTCTGGGTATTCTTATAGGATACCTAGGATGTGGTCTATTTTAGAGAAGGCACTATGAGCAGATAAAAAAATGTGAATTCAACTGTAGTTGGGTCGAATATTCTGTATGTGTCTAGTAGGTCTATTTGGTTTATGTTGTTCCTTGGGGCTATGGCATCTTTACTGACATTTTTCTTGAAGATTGATCTAGTGGTGTGAGAGAGAGGTGTTGAAGTCTCCCAATATTATTGTATTGGGATCTATGTGTGACTTAATGTCATGAAGAATCTCTTTTATGAAGTGGTTGCATCTATGTTTGGGGCATAAATGTTGACTATTATTATATCCTCTTCCTGGATTCTTCCTTTTACCAGTAAGAAATGACCTGCTTTGTCTCTTTTGATAAGTCTAGGTTTGAAGTCTAATTTATCTGATATCATAGTTGCTACTCCTGCTTGTTTTTGAGTTCCATTAGTGTGGATTACCTTGCTCCATACCTTCACCTTTAGTTCGTGAGTGTCTTTACTTATAAGGTGTTTTTCTTGCAGACAGCATATAGATGGATTATGATTTTTAATCCACTTTGCCACTTTATGTCTTTTGACTGGGGAGTTGAGGCCATTTATATTCAGCATGATTATTGAGAGATGAGTTTTTATTCCTAACATTTTGAGTTTTAATTTCTGTTTGTGGTAGTGTTTCTTCTTCTTTGTTAAATTTTTCCATTGATGGAAATAATTGTTTCTCTGGTTTTGGTGTTTCTTTATTATTTCTTCTTTGTAATTAATCTTTTTGAGTATTTTCTCTAGTGCTGGTTTGGAAGACATAAAGTCTTTCAGTTTCTGTTTGTCATGAAAGGTTTTTCTTTCCCTGTCAAATCTGATATATATATATATATATATATATATATATATATATATATCTTTGCTGGGTAGATAAATCTTGGCTGGAAGTTGTTTTCTTTCAGAGTGGAATATGTCACTCCAGGCCCTCCAGGCTTTCATGACTTGTTTGAAAAGTCAGGGGTGATTCTTATTGGTTTGTCTCTGAATGTTACTTGGTCTTTTACTTTCGTTGCCTTTAAGATTCTCTCTTTGGCCTCTACATTCATCAATTTGATTATTATGTGACATGGTGTACCTCTTCTCTGATCTCGTCTTTTGGGGATTCTATATGTCTGTGTGTCAATCTCTTTTTCTATATTTGGAAAATTTTCTAATATTACTTCTCTGAAAATATTATTGATTCCTTTTGTTGCAGCTTCTATTCCCTCTTCTATGCCTATTATTCTTAGGTTTGCTCTTTTCAGATTGGCCAAGGTCTCTTCAATGTCCAATTCATGTTGTTGAATTGTTTTTTCTAAATTATATTCTATGCATTCATTTTTGGAGAGGTCATCTTCTAAGAGTGGTATTCTATTTTCCATGTGGTCTAGTCTGTTGTTGATAGTTTGTATTGATGCCTTCATTTCAATTATTTCATCCCTCACTCCCTTCAGAACTTCTTTTTGATTCCTGTTTAGGGTGTCAGATTCTCTGTTTATTTGAATTTTCAATTCTTTCAGGCTCTCTCTGAATTCTTTTCTGAAATCCTGTATCATTTCTGCTGTTAAAGTTCTGAATTGTCCTTCTGGCAATCTTTGCACTACTGTGTTGGCGGGTTCTGATATTGTGGAGTTGTCGGAGTTTATTGTTTCTTTTCTATACTTCCTTTTTATGATTTCAGGTTTCTTACATTTATATCTTTGTTGCTTTTGGTAGCTCTCTCTCATTCTGTAGGTTTCCTATGTCTAATCTCTCTCCCTTTATAGTGTCTTATTCTGGAGGTAGATATTTGCTACTAGGTGAACCTTAAAGGTGAATGGACTTTAATGAATGTTTATTCTCAGCTCTTTTCTGTTGTATTATCCTTTAAAACTGACTTTTAAATCTATGTCCGGTATCCCCCCACTGTTATTCTGCCTGTAGATCATCAGTACTGGGTTGCAGTTATTCTAGGGTTCCTTCTGCCTGCTGCCTCTGTAATAGGGAGTAGACTCGGATGTGTGAGCTGTACAGTTTGTGCCCTGCAGGCACCCAGTGCTGCTGGTGCCCCTCCCACCACAAGTGTGTGTCTTCACTATCTCCACTGGGCCTGTCCCTATGTTTCTCTCTTTCTACACATATGGCAGGTGTCACCAGTATGGGAACCAGGTCTTGTGTCTCTCTTTGCCTACAGAAATGGTGGATGTTGCTTTTACCTGACTCTTTGCAAACATGGAACTCTGCATTTTCTACAGAGAATGCTGAGTTGGTCTGATTCTTCCCCAGGATCCACAAATGTGTGTCATGTTGCAATCCCCGGAACCCTACAAGGTCACTGTGACCTGCGGACTGTAGGTCTGTCCCTCCTGAATGTTGCTGGGCACTGTCTGCTTATCCCCGCTTTTGCTGTGTCCCACCTCCACATGGGTGATCCGCAAAGTCTCAGACTCCTGGAGTCTATTGTTTGCCAAGGGATTTCCTGTGGCTGCTCTGGGTGATTTCCCCCTGGGGCAGCTCATTAACATACAGTCTCCTTGAGTGCTGCTCTTAATCTCTGGGGCAGGGGTGGGCTCAGCAGCTGCTGCAGGTGCTGGTCAGGCCTCTGGGCACTGAGTTTCTGTTGAGCATGGAACGAGCTGCTGCCCGATTTTGCTGTTGATGATGCGCAGTTGCTGGACCCAGAATAAGTCACTGGCCTCTCCATTGACAGCCTGTGGAAGCCGCAATGCCAGCAGCTGCTGGCACAGCCTGGCCTACATGGTGTTGCCACTGCCGCCGCCGTTTGGGTCTCTGTCCAGTGTGGAGTGAGCCACTTCTTGCTTTTGCTGCCAATGCTCTGCAGTTGCTGGAATTATAACAGGTTGCTGGCTTCTTTGTTGGATTTCTGTGGAAGCTGCAATGCCGGTAGCCACTGGTGCAGCATGGCTAAGATGGCGCCACCACCGGTGCTGCCATTGCTGTTTGAAACTCTGTTGAGAGTGGAGCGAGTTGCTGCTTGCTTTCGTTGCTGATATTGTGCAGTTGCTGGACTTATAACAGGTTGCTGGCTTCCCTGTTGGTGGTCTGTGGAAGGTGCTCTGCCAGTAGCCACTGGCACAGCCTGGCCAAGATGCTGCTGCCTCTGCTGATGCTGCCACCTCCCGGGTCTCTGTCGAGCATGGAACAAGCCACTGCTCGCCCTCTTTGCTGACCTTATTCTTTATTTTGAAACCAGGCCTCACTAAGTTGCAGAGGGCCTCACTAAGTAGCTGAGTCTGGCTGCAAACCTGTGCTCAGTTTCCCAAGTACTAGGCTTACAAGTGTGTGCCACCATGCCCAGCTCTGTTCATGTAATTTAAAATATATTATTTATGCATATGTAATTCACTGCAAACTGTTGAAATATCACATCCATTAGATATAATGCATAGTAAGTCTAATGAACTAACAATTAGTATAGCAGTACATAGCTGTCAATGTCAAAATGCATACATTGGAATGTATTTGTCCAAAACCTAACCCTAAGATAAACTCTAATATAATTTAAATTCTTATTAATACTCTTATGATTTGAGGAGTAGATACATTCTGTCCTATGTTATGGCCTCCTTCCTGCTCCACAGATTTCTACTATTAATCAATAACTTCCACAGCTGTAAAGTTCCTGATTTCTAAAATGGGGCTAGCAGTAGCCACTATTTCATAGTAAAATTTAAAGTATTAAATAAGTTTTATATGTGTCTGATAACAAGTAAACACTTACTATATGATAGCTATTATGTATTTAACAATCTGTTTTTTATTTAATGCCTAAAGAATGGATTTAGGTATTTGTGCATTTCATAAGGTTACTAGATATTTTAAATTTCATTAGTATTTGTAGTTTTAATTTCTATATTTATAATATTAATTTTGTAGTTATAATACTTATGTATAGTGATGTGAAAAATAATTGATTAAAACATGGATAAACATATTTAAACCCAAACATAGTAAACTGTCCATGACTTATGGACAGTTAGAGTGATACTTTGTTGAAATGGTCTATTCTGCTTCTTGTGGATCATATGAATGCTTTGTCAAACACAGAAATGACATCAACAGGTCAGCATTTATTAATGAAATATAAGTCCTCTTGACATTTATAGTCAAATGTTTATCTTATTTTATTGTGTTTTTTTATTATGGTGCTGGGAATTGAAGCCAGGGACTTTCTACCTCCAAGCTACACCCCCAGCACTATTTTATTTTGTATTTGAGAGCAGGGTCCTGCTAAGTTGCTGAGAGCCTCACTAACTTGCTGAGGCTGGCCACGAACCTGTGACCCCCCCCTGTCTCAACCTCCCAAGTATTAGGATTACAGGTATGTGCTACCATGCCCAGCTTATTGTAACTGCTTAAGTGAATAATTTTTCATTTACATGTAATAAAATTTTATAATGAACTAATTACAAAACAGAAGTGAAAATACAGAAAATCAAAATATTTAACTTGTTAAAAACTCAAATATCAAAGAGGGATCCTTATATTTGAATTTATTTTGTAAGAAAATCCCCTTCAATTTAAGTATGTGTTATAAAACTTTTGTGTTGGTCTTCTCACAAGACTATCTCCCAAAACTATATAGACTCCACAATTTTAATTTTTGTCATTGATTAGTTCTAGAAAGGCAATTGTAAAATAACTTTCCATTGGATTTCTCAAATTTGGGCCAATTCAATACATTGAAATTTTAACTTATCTATTGTGGTGTATTCTAACACCTAATAAAGCAAATCTCATTACCAACAGCTTATAATGTTATAGAAAATATTGAGGGGAAATGTATCATTGAAGTTATAGCTATTCAGTTTTTAAAATAGTTTTTATTCTACAATATTTAGTTTTATATAAAAACTTGTGAGGTTGGTAGAGCAAATTCCCATATACTCCACACCCTCTTTTCTCTATTATTAACATTTTACATTAGTATGGTACAGTTTCTATAATTAAGAACCTACATTGATTCACTGGTATTAACTGAAGTCTATACATTATTCACATTTCCTTAGTTTTTGCTTTGTTTCTTCTTTCTGTTCCAGGATCCCTTTCAGGATTCCATGTGACATACAGTTCTCCTGTCTCTTTAGTTTCCTTGCCATTGGTTTTGACATCTCATTTTTAATATCTTCCACTGATATTCCAATTGTCTTTTTTTTTTTTTTGCAGTACCAGGGATTGAACCCAGGGGTGTTCTGTCTCTGAGTTACACCCCCAACCCTATTTTTTATCCTTTATTTTGAAACTGGGTCTCACGAAGTTGTGAAGGGCCTCACTAAGTAGCTGAGGCCGGCCGCAAACCCAGATCCTCCGGTCTCCGCCTCCCAAGTGCTGGGATTACAAGCGTGTGCCACCACACCCAGCTCAATAGTCTTATTTTTAAATGTTAGCCTTTTCTTTTGGAATATTAAACTTCATAGTAGTACATAAACTTTAGTATTCTTAGGAGTACTGATGCATGCCACTCTATATTGATTTTGTCTTTGAAGATCAAGTCAATTAAATCTCAAATTTACTTTATACTATACCACTCCACACAGATGCATGAGACATTGAGGATTGATTGGTCGCTTAATTTAGATTAATTCAGATATTTTGTATACAAATAATTTTTTTGCAGTTTTTTATGATATCTACCAAATAAATAACATAGAATTTATTTCTAAATAAGTTAGTGAAAACACATCTTGTTACAATACACTGGTAGTTTATTAGAATCTTAGTATGAGTACGCATAACAGCATCTAATCTATTCAATCTGTTTCAATTCCAAGTGCTGAAAACCAAGAAATAGAAGACATTTATTTTTATTAAAAGTCATTCAATAATTTTCTTTTTCATTTAATTTGTTTTATGGGGCAAGTATCAGGAAAATGGCATAAATGTGGATGGGTAGCATAAAAATTTACCATGGAAATAACTTTGTAAACATGTAGATTGATAGAAAAACATGAACATGTAAGAAAATAGTTTTATACATAATTTGCTAATAAAATATGACAATCCCTAATTTAAAAATCTCTAATGGCTGAAAGATTTGAGGAAGTAGTGAAAACTGCATAAATTATTGCCTTAGTTAAAATACTTCACTGAAAATTTTTAGGCTAAGAATTTGATAGGAAAATGTAACCAGAGATTATCATCAAACAGCATCACTCTGAAGAATGTCCAACATCCAGGGGGTAGGGTAGAAGACAATATGGACAACCAGAAAATATCCACAATAAAATCAGACTGTTGCAGACATTTAGTAAGTTGAACAAAAATGTACCAATACTTCTTAAGGATACATGGAGATCTAAATATAACACACACACACACACACACACACACACACACACACACAAATTCAAACTTCTTTTTTAAAAGAACAGTTTTAATTGTTGATATCACCAAACTTCTATAACAAATAATATCTATGTTATTTTAAATACCCTTGTAAGAAGCCAACATTACATTTATTCCAAACTAGTATAAATTTAATTCCATAACAAAATTAAAATATTACCAAAATAAAACTTACTACCAAAATAATCTTACAGTGAATATAGATGAAAATATCAAGTAAAATGTCATGTAATTTTACTTACAGTAATTTATCAAAAGAGTATTCTAATAACTCCTACAGACAGTTGTAATATTAATGGCAGCCAGAACCATTGTCTTCCACTTTGGTAATTTCTCACAATGCATATCCAAAAATCTCCATTTAGAAGAATTTCCCTACCAGCCTTCCTTGCTTCCATCTGTAGGAGTCCATGATTAATAAGAGGTCAGCATACACATCCATTTCGCTGGAGAAGGGGAGAGGGATTGCAAGTTCTAGAGCCTAAAGTGGATGAAATTCTGGCAGTAAGTTCCTCTGTTCCATGTCATCAGAACATTCTTTTTCTTCCAAGTCTGTTCCTGGTTACAAAGTTGCAGCTGTCAGTAGAATGCTGGTGAGATAGATTCGTGCCTTCATCCTGAAAAGCTCTGAACTCTACTGGAGATTTACTGAATTGCTGATATCCTACAGTAAATTCATATTCTGCTTAAACTATCTAGCAATAGTTCTGCTATTTGCTAGGGAGAATCATGACTGATAAGAACAGCTTATAACAGTGATTCAAGTATCTTAACATTGCAGGCAATCTGTCAGTAGATTCATTTCAACAAAGTAAAAATATATTATTACAACAATTATACCAAATTGACACTTGATTATATACTGAAGATACCTTTGATAAAAGCCTACCCAAGATATAAGTAGACTTATCACCAAAAGGTTTACGAATATCTCTTAGTAAGAGAATAGTTAAATGAAAGATGGCAAATCTCAGACATGAAACATTATGAAACCATTTAAAAGAGTGATTATTCCAATTGATTTAAAGTGATTCCATCAGGTGTTGAATAAAAATAGAAAGATGCAGATCAAAGTTTGTAATATAATTTTATTTTTTAAAAGTCAAAACATGCTGGGCGTGGTGGCGCACGCTTGTACTTGGGAGGCGGAGACCGGAGGATCTGGGTTTGCGGCCAGCCTCAGGTACTCAGTGAAGCCCTCCGCAACTTTGTGAGACCCGGTTTCAAAATAAACTATAAAAAATAGGGCTGGGGGTGTAGCTCAGAGGTAAAATGCCCCTGGGTTCAATCCCTGGTACCACAAAAAAAAGTCAAAACATGACAACCTTCCATATATATGTATACCATATATAATATGTATGCATGTAGCATATATGTAAAGTTTCATAAATTAAAAGAAAAGAAGGAAGAATAAACATTTGGTTCCTAGCACAGGTGAGAGCTTGGTTATGTGACAGGGAGGAGCCATTGAGGGGAGAGAATGTGGTGGTTGGCTTAAGTGGAGGACAAAAGAAGTAGAGTTGTTTTTTCATATACTTTATTTGTTTTTATTGGTGCATTATGATCATCTATCATGATGAAGTTCAGAGTGATAGAGGCATACATGCAAAAAGCACTTGGTGATCTCTCCTCCCCCCATCCATTCCCACACCCTCCCCATGCACAACGTTGTGATTGGCATTGATAAATTTGTGTATGTCCAACATGTCCATTGAAGTGTTTTCCTCATTAAGTCTCCCTCCCTGCTCCTGTCTCGCTCTGTTAGGTCCCCTCCATCACTCCTCTAGGGTTTCTCTTCCTTTGTCTGGAGTCCCTCCTCTGTCCCAATTTGTCCCTAGCTTACCCAAAAGAATTGAAATCAGACTTCCATGGTAATGTATATTTATAGCAGCAGCATAATGCATAATAGCTAAACTACAGAACCAGCCTAGGTATGCATCAACAGAGGAATAGAATACAAAATTATGGGATATACACCCAATGGAATTCTACTCACCCATAAAGAAGAACAAAATTATGTCATTTGCAGGGAAATGAACAGAACTGGAGAATATTATGCTAAGTTAGAATAGCCAGTCACAAAAAGTGAAGTAGAGTTTTTAAAATGGAAAAATAGAGATACAATAACACAAAAACAAAAGAAGCGTAACTTTAAAACCAAAGCACTATGCATGATGTTATTCATTTTATGAAATTTTCACATATATAAATGTGAACTTGAGAATAAAAAATATAGTTTTTTTATAGCATAAACATATGGAAGGAAATACCATGAGAAATTCTTTAAAAAGTAGAGATTATATATGTCGGGGAATGGGATATGGTAGAGAAGCACAACCATAGAATTATTATTTACTTTTACTGTTATTTTTTATCATTTGACTTTATTGCTTTTTGATATTTTAGTTGAGATACATCTATTGTTCTCAGATAGTTAATTAATACAAAATAAAATATAAAAGGAAATAAAATGTTCCTCATGCATGTTCAATGCCTTATTGTAACATCCTTTACCTCAAAATCATGAACTAAAAATTATATTAAAAATTGAAGTTCATAGTAATAAGTGCTGGGTTTTTTTTGTTTCTTTGTTTGTTTTGGCACTGGGGATTGAACTCAGGGGCTTATTACCTCCAAGCTACTTCCCCAGCCCTATTTTATTCATTTATTTATTTATTTGAAACAGGGTCTCGCTAGGTTACTCTGTGAGTCTTACTATATTCTGAGGCTGTCCTCAAACCTGCCATCCTCCTGTCTCAGTCTCCCAAGAACTAGGATTACATGTGTGTGCCACCACACTTGGTTGTGTGATTTTAACTTTCCTTTTTAACTACATTTAAAAAGTAAAGCACACACAAACACCCACATACACAAGTTTTTTTTTTTTGCAGAAAACATGTAGACAAGCTAAACATTGTTTTGCACTTCAAAATGTTTTTCCAGCCAAGCAAACTATACTTTTTGTATATCACTCTGCTTATTCTTTTTTTTTTTTTTTTTGCGGTACCAGGGATTGAACCCAGGGGCGTTCTTCCTCCGCGCTACACCCCACCCCCGGTCCTATTTTTTATACTTTATTTTTGAAACCGGCTCTCATAAGTAGAGAGAGAGAGAGAGAGAGAGAGAGAGAGAGAGAGTGCTGAGGCTGGCCACAAACCCGCATCCTCCAGTCTCCGCCTCCCAAAGTAGTGAGATTAGAAGCGTGCGCCACCACGCTCAGCTTCTGCTTATTCTTAACAATTCATGTTTTACCATTCAGCTGTTTCACATGACATAACATCACCTTCTCCAAGTTTTCCTGGTTCTCCCAAATACATACTTCACTTTTTTTCCCCTTTAAACTCCCCAAGAAAGTTACTTATGCTTAGAATGCACAAAATTATTTTTGACAGTAGTTCAGTTTTATTACTTTGCTGAAATTTTTCTGTTTCTCCCTATGACTTCACTCTTCAGGGTTATCTACTCTGAACTCTGCCCTGAAGGCTGAGCTCTATCAATGCACTCACTGATGGGGAGCCAGGTAGATGAGGATGGAAAAGAGGAGTGAGAGATTCATCCTCCTCGTCCACTCCACTGCAGGTCATCTCAGGCTGGCTTATTCCTTTACCTAAGGTTACTGCACAGTCCTCTCTAAAGGACTCTGTCCTTCCTGTACAGGAAAAGCATTTTCCATTCCTCATTCTGATCCTGGGAGACTCACCATGAGGATCCCCTGGATGAGAGACACTACTTTGCCTTGGTAACTTTGATAATTAAACATCAATTTAGCCTAACTTGAGTGTCTCATATCTTCCTTCTTGCTATCCCAAGTAATACACTTACACAGAATATTGCCATTTCTTTTGATAATACAGACCATATCACATGCATCTTACCTTCATATTCAGGACAGAATTCCTTCAATATTGTGGATGCTTAATAAAAAGAAATTGATTGAATTGAACATCATCTTGCTCTCAAAGTACTACTGGGGATGCCATGTATTAGATATAATCTTGAGGATCACTGATTTCATCTTCTATAGGCAACTGTATAAATATGTGGAGAGTTTATTTTGACAATACAGTGTCACCAAACTGATAAAATATGGCAAAACTACATAAAACAGTTTAAAAATTCCCCCTTTTAACAATCAGACTTTGTGTAATACAAACTCTTGAAGAATTGTTTCTTAAAGCATCATTTTTCCATCTTTATTGATGTATAATTGTCAAATAAAAATTGTACATAAGGTATACAACAAATGACTACCAGAAGCAAGCCAATTAACACACCCATCATCTTATGTTTACCTGTGTTGTGTGTGTGTGTTTGTGTGTGTGTACACACATGCATGTATGTGTGTGTGTGAAGAATACTTAAGAGATCAGCCAGTCTCAGAAAAAAAAGTCTGAATGTTTTCCCTCATATGTGGAAGCTAGAGAGAAAATAGGAAACAAAAGGAACTTTAATTGAGATGAGGGACCAGTAGAATTGTATAAGGAGATGGGGGAGGGAGGTGCAGAGGCAAAAAAGATGAAAGGAAACAGTTCAAATAAGGTGTGTCCATGTATGAAGGTATCACTACGAATCTCACTAATATGTAAGGGAAGGGGTGGATACCAGGGTGGGGTCTGAAGAGAAACACACCAAATGTTGTGTGCACATATATTTGTATCACTTTAAACCTTACTATGATGTATAATTACAATGCATCAATAAAAGTATTTAAAAATGTTATACTCTATTAACAAATTCCAAGCATATTCTATTACTAACCTAACCACCAATGCTGTACATTAGGTCTCTAAAACTTACTCATTTTATAACTGAAAATTTCTTTTTTTTATTGGTGCATTGTAATCATACACCTTGATGATTCGAGTGCAGTGGTGTTTACAAATAATTGATAGCTGAAAATTTCTACCCTTTGAATAACATCTCTTCAGTTTCCCCATTCTCTAATTGCAGGTCATCACCCTTCTACTCTCATTTTATGAATTTGACTTTTATAGATCCCACATGTAAGTGAGATCAAGGCATATTTGTCTTTCTGTATCTGGCTTATTTCATTTAGCACAATGTTCCTCAGGTTTATTCATGTCCTAAATGAAAAATATTTCCTTGTTATCAAAGTCTAAATAGTTTTACACATATTTGTATCCATCCATCAGTGTTGGACACTTAACACTGATTTCACATCCTTGGTTATTGTGACTAATGTTGCAAAAATATGGAAGTCCAGGTATCTCTTCAATGTACTGATTTCATATCCTTTCGATATATACGCAGTAGCAGAATTTCTGCATCACATGGCAGTTCTATTTTTAATTTGTAAAGACTCTCCATACTGTTTTCCATAATGGATGTACCAATTTACATCCTCTCCAATAATATTGAAGAGTTCCCTTCTCTTCCCTCATTTCAACCACAGTGATCCTTACAGAAGTGGGCTGATATCTCACTGTGATTTTGTTTTTGATTTGCATTTCCCTGATTAGTGACTTATAGCATCTTTTCATATACCTGTTGGTCATCTGTATGTCTAATTTGGAAAAATTTTCTATTCAGGTTCTTTGTCCATTATTTAATTATTATTTTTTGCTATTGAGTTGTATATGCCCCCTGTATATTTTGAATAGTCACCCTTTATAAGATATAACATTTGCAAATATTTTCTTCCATTTCATAGCTTGCCTTTATTTTGTTTTTGTTTACTATGTGAAGCTTTTTAGTTTAATACAGTATCACTTGTTTATTTTTTATTTTTTTGCATGTATTTCGGTGTCATATAAACATCATTTCTAAATTCTTAAAATCAAGTATAAATATGCTTCTTAATAGTGCAAAAATACTAGTTATTTTTAAATAAAGTATATCTAAGTAAGGTGAATCAATTCAGAAAAATACTATTTCTTTTTTCCACAGGTGATAAAATCCCAAATCCTGACATCACTACCTGGCATGTTCACTTTAATACATTTTTCTCTTAACATTTCCTACTGATGCTTCTGAAAGACACTTCTGATAATACAAGTCCCTCTAGTGGCATCTGATGTAAATGTTTTAATATAAATACAAAGTTAAAAATTTTTGTTACTGCATTATGAGAGAAGAAATATTATGACATTTAAAACTTAGTAAAATTGATATTTAGAAATGATGAAGTCATCAGTTGCTCATTTCTTACAATATTGATTAACAGTAATAAGTACAATAAGTAATACATACTAATTTTATGTTAAGTTAATGTCAAAATTATTAAATAAAATTGCATTTTCCAAATTGGTTTGATGATGAGGGGTATTTCTTGAGCACTGTGCTACTTGCTTTATCTATTAATTCCTTTAATTTGATCAGTGATGAGCTTATACAGAAGATTTTATCATTTTCACTTTAGAGAAAGTAAAATAAAACTCAGAAAATAATAACACCCTCTAACCCACATGTCTAATGACTGACTGAGCAAAGGGTTCATGTTCAGGTTTGTCTAAGCCAGTTTTTACTACACATTTCACTTACAATGAAGCTGTTTAAACATGAAGAGACCTGATAATGTCTTACTGAAAGATAAATTGATAAGCATGTTGTTTCATTTTTAAAGGAAAATTTAAAATAACCATTTAGTGTAGTATACTCATGATATTATTCACCCTCTGATTTCAATGGAAATCATGTAAGCTATATCAGTCCATATCAGATCAAAAATAAAATGCACGTAATTTATTTAGTAGAACATTTCTTACCACAACCAAGTATCCAAAACAGAGAAGCATAGTTGCAAGGCAGATATGAGAAATAAATTTTGAAAAATGTTTTCCCAATTTCCCGATAGGATTACAAAATATCAAATTGTTGGCAGTTCTTCTTTAGTTATATTTAATTAAGGAGTAGCTTCTGAATTATTATCATGCTATTCTTTTCACATTTGTTACAGTTTGTATCTAGAAGGTTCCCCAAAGGCACATGTGTTGAAGTCTTAGAGGTCCCCAGCTGGTGGCACTACCAGAAGGTGGCAGAAACTTTAGGAGGTGGGTCCTAGTTGGAGGAAGTAGTAGGTCACTAGGGGTGTGCTCAGTCTCTCTCTCTCTCTCTCTCTCTCTCTCCCTCCCTCCCTCCTCTCCTCTCCTCTCTCTCTCTTTCTCTCTCTCTCTCTCCTCCCCCTCCCCCCCTCTCCTTCCTGGTCACCATGAATTGAGCAACTTTGCTCTACCACTCGCTCCCACCATGATGTTCTGCCTTACTGAAGGCCCAATGTGACAGAGACAGTCACCATGTGTTGAAACCTCTGAAGCCATAAGCCAAAATGAACCTTTTTTCTTTCCAATGACTTTCTCAAGGATTTAGGCACAGCCATTAAAAAATGACTAATATAGTATCATGTTACTAGGTCTGAGTAATAGTTACAATCAAGTGTGCATAAAAGCAGATTTAATATTGTCTCATTAGCAGCTGTCACCAGTAAACTGACACTCCTTTGAGGCCATAAAGAAATAATTCTAGAATATCATTGCCTATTTAAAACCACCATTGTGATGCTAGTTGTTTTTCTGTGCTGGGGCAAAATCCCAAATAAGACCTGTAGTTAGCTGTTGGTCACAACACCATTCTCAGTTGACTGAGACAGATCTGGTGTACATTGCCCTGGAGGTGGCAGATGTTTAAAACTAACATTTCCCCTTACTTACATTTTCATGTGTACTGCAGAGATTGGTCATTGATGGAGATCTCTTCCTTGAAGTGTCCTTTGTGTGTTATGCGTCTTCTCTGGCTGTTTGGACACAATTCCTATCTTGCCGTTGGACTTTCATCATTACAACTCCAACTTCTCAGAATACTTAGGCTGATAACTGAAATATTATCTAAGGTGAAATCAGGTTGTTTTGTTCCTTCAACCCATATTTGTTCTCTGGGAAATACATTTAGCCTGCTATCCTTGGGACTGCAGAGATTTTCCTATCTAAGGCTGTATTGTACTAACCTGGGATGCTTTAGTAGTTCTCTCAATCTCAGACACAAAACTACAGTGAGCAACTAGATCATCAACTTTCCATTCCTGAAGCCCACACGTGTGGTTGGTTGAAAGGTAGAGAAAGGACATATTCAAGAGAATACCATGATAAAAACCTCCTGTCCCTTACTATATTTCTCCAACTATTCCCCAAACTGTAGGTGTTAAAACTCAGTGCTTGTACTAGCTGGTAATAGTCAAAGGCTGTGAGAGGTGGAAAAATTAAGACAATCAGCTTTCAGCTTTAACAAACACAGGCTAAGGAAGAAAAAGCAATGGATTACAAAGATATTTAGAATAATTTTGAACTTATGGTTCACACGGTAAGCTTTTCTTAACATTTTTATTGGTGCATTGTTATTGTACATCTTAATAAAGTTCAAAGTCATACAAACGAACATGAACACTTGTCCTGACGTGTTTACCTTCAGGTCCTACATACCCACTCCTCCCCATACAAACTAGTATACATTGGTATCGATGCATTCATACATGGGCATAGCATAATTCAAATTGTTTCTTTCATCAAATCTTCCGTTTGTCCTCCCTACCGTCTTCCCCCATCCCCATCCACTATTCTACTGGTCATTCTCAATTATTTAATGTCCCTTTTGTTTTCTATTTTCTCTTTAGCTTCCACATGTGAGAAAAAACATTTGGCCTTGACTTTCTGAGACTGGCTTATCTCACTTATTATAATATGTTCTAGTTCCTTCTATTTTTCTGCAAATTACATAATTTAGTTGCTCTTTATGGCTGTCTAAAAGCTGTGTAAAACCATATATATATATTATATATATAATGAATAATATAATAATATCATATCATTATATTATATTTGTTATATAATAATAAATATATTCATATAATATATTCATATAATGTATATATTTATTTATTTTATATAAATATATTATATTTATATAAAAATATAAATAATAACCATACATATAATGAATGATTTGTTATTCATTAATCTGTTTATGGTCACTTAGGTTGGTGCCATAATTTGGCTGCTGTGAATTGTGCTGGTATAAACAACATAGATATGCATGTGCCACTGTATTATGCTGACTTTAATTCTTTTGGAAAGAATGGGTCATATGGTGGTTCCATTCCTAGTCTTCTGAAGAGCCTCCAAACTGATCTCCACAGTCCCACCATTTTGCAGTCCCACCAACATTGTATAAGAATTGCTATTTCCCCACATCCTCTCCAGCATTTAATAAAGTTTATATTCTTGATGACTGTCATTCTAACTGTAGTTAGATGGAATCTCAGTATAGTATTAATTTGCATTTCCCTAATTCTTAATGATGTTGAACTTTTTTCATATATTTATTGGCCATTTGTATTGGTCAATAGTAGACACTTTTGAGAAGTGTCATTTCACTTCAATTGCCCACTTTTTGATTTAGTTATTTTTTGTGTAAATTTTTAAAGTTCTTTATATATTCTGGATATTAGTTCTCTATGAGAGGAGTAGCTGGCAAAGATTTTTTTCCAATCTGTAGGCTTTCCTGACATGTGATGGTTTCATTTGCTACACAGAAGCTTTTCAATTTGATGATATCCAATTTATTGTTTCTCAGTTTCATTTCCTGAGCTTTGGGGGACTTATTGAAGAAGTGTCCACCAGTGCCTATATGCTGGAGAGTTGGTCCTATGACCTCTTCTGGTATTTGCAAAGTTTCTGACCTGATTTCTAGGTCTTTGATCCATCTTGAGATTACTTTTGTGCAAGGTGAGAGATTAGGGTCTAATTTCATTCTTCTACATATGGATATACAACTTTCCCAGCACCACTTGTTGAAAAGGCTGTGTTTTCCCCTGCAGATATTTTTGGCTCCTTGGTTGATGATCAACTGGCTATAAGTGTGAAGATCTGTTTCCATATATTTTATTCTATTCCATTGGTATATACATATGTTTTTAATGACAATGCCATGCTGTTTTTATCACTGTAGTTCTGTAGTATAATTTGTAATCAGCTATTGTGATACCTCCAGCATGGTTCTTATTGCTAAGAATTTCTTTGGATATTCTGGGTCTTTACACAATAAGCTTTTGAAAAGTGTCTGTTAATTTTTTTCTATATTTTGTTATTGGATTATCTTATTACTAAACCCTTCAAATATTCTGGATTTTATTCCTTTGATACATATCAAAGTAATATATATTATATTATATATGATATAATAGATTTATCTCAAAGAAATAAATCCATATATATGATTACAAAGGGATATATAATAAATATTATATATAAGTTTATATATATAATATATATTTTTTTCCAAATTAGGGAATTTTATTTTATTATTTTTAATATACTTTTATTGGTGCATTGTAGTCTCACATAATAATGTAGTTCAGTGTGATAGGGGCATACATGCACACAGCACTTGGTGAGCATCCTCCAGGTTCCCTCCCCACTCACCACCTTCCCCCATACATGATAACTTCATATATGTACATAAAGTCAATGGAAGAGTTTCCTTAATTAATTCTCCCTCCCCCACCACCACTATCTTCCCTTAGACCCCCTCTATCACTCCACTGGGGTTTTTCCTCCATTATCTAAAGTTCCTCTTATATTCTGATTACTCACTAGCTTTCAAATATGAGAGAAAACATATGACCCTTCACATTCTGTGATTGGCTAATGTTAAGGATGGTTTTCAAAGAACGTAACTGTTTTTATTTTTATGATGTCCAATTTAACACATTTTTCCTCTTTCATGGTAGTGAAAACTGTGTCCTCCATAAAATATTTTACCTTTTCAAATGTTTATGATATCCCTAGATATGAAATCTTTATGATATCATCTTGAGGTTTTATGGGCTTATATTTTATTTTCACATCTATGATCTATTAATAGTTAATTTTTGCATACATAGTAAGATGGAGAAAAAGGTTTATTTCCCTAAGAGTAGCCAGTTGTCCCAGCACTATTTTTTGAAAAGAACAAAACTATCTTTTCCTATTAATTTACTTTGATACCTTTCTCAAAATTCAGTTGACCATATGAGTCTGTTTATGGACTCTATATTTTGTTGTATTGATCTGTCTATATTTATGCAATATATTATATATGATGATGAGTGAGATTTATCCTAGGAATACCACACTGGCTTAAATATGGAAAATCAATCTAATATGCCATTTTAATAGAGGACAAAAACCACACAATCCTTTCAATAGACACAGAAAATTTGCCAAAGTACAGCACTATTTTATGATAAAAACACTCAGAAAACTAGGAATAGAAGGGAACTTTATCAACCTAATTTGAGAACAGAAAACATGCTTGACAAAGTATACCATTTCATATAAAAACACTCAGAAAATGAGGACTACAAGAGAACTTTCTCAAGATGATTTGAGCAGCCACAAAAAAGCCATAGTTGCATTATATTCAATGTTGGAAGACAATGATTTTTACATGAGATCAGGAACAAAACAAAACAAAGATGTCAGCCCCCCCAAGATTTGAAAGTAAGTACTAAAAATATCTCTATTTGCTGATATTATAAATATAAAACTTCCAAGCCGGGCGTGGTGGCGCACGCTTGTAATCCCAGTACTTTGAGAGGCGGAGACCGGAACATCTGGGTTTGCGGCCAGCCTCAGCTCTCTCTCTCTCTCTCTTCCTCTCTCTCTCTCTCTCTCTCTCTCTCTCTCTCTACTTAGTGAGGCCCTCTACAACTTCGTGAGACCCGGTTTCAAAATAAAGCATAAAAAATAGGGCCGGGGGTGTAGCGCGGAGGTAGAATGCCCCTGGGTTCAATCCCCGGTACCGCAAAAAAAAAAAAAAAAAAAAAATATATATATATATATATAACTTCTAAGGGTCCAATACAAAATTATTAGAAGTAATTAACAGATCTAGCAAGGTTGCAGGATATAAGATCAATATAAAAATGAATTGAATTTCCATACAGTGGCAATGAGAATCCAAAAATGAAATTAAGAAAAATATTCCATTTTCAATTACATTTAGAATAATAAAACACTTATAAATACATTTTAAATAATTCTATAGCTTATACTCTGAAATCTGCCAAAATTAGTCAGAAATTAAGGATATAAATGCATGAAAGAGCCTGGTGTACTGGTGCACACCTATAATCCCAGTACTTGGAACACTGATACAGGGGAATCATAGGTTTGAGCCACCCTCAACAACTTCTCAAGACCCTGTTTCAAAATAAAAATGGGCTGGGTGTAGCTCTGAGGTAGAATAGCCCTGGGTTCAATCCATGGTTCCACACAAACAAACAAAAAAAATTAAGAATGTTTCTGTCCCAAATGATACTATCAAGATAGTAAAAAGACAATCCCCCACATAAAACTTTTCTTTTGCAACTCATATATGAATGACATGTATCCAGAATTCATAACTCTTAAAATTAACAATAAAATTATAAATAACCTAAATTTAAAATGGGCAAATGACCTTAATGTACATTTATCTAAGGAAGATACACAAATGGCCAGAATGCTCATAAAAAGGTGGCTCAACATCATTAGCTATCAGGAAAATGCAAATCAAAACCACAGTCAGACATCTTATCATACCCACTAGGATACCAGTCAATATAAAAGACAGATAGTAGAAGTATGGGCAAGGATGTGAAGAAATTGAAAATTTCATATGTTGTTAGTGAGAGACGAAGTTGTATGACAACTTTGGATAATATTATGGCAGTTCCTCAGTAAGTTAGACATAGAGTTACCATATGCAGCAATTCTACTCCTAGGTATATACGCAAAATAAGTTAAAACACACTTCCACACGATAACAAACACAGAAATGCTCAGAGAATCCTTATTGACAATAGTGAAGAAGTAGAAACAGAGCCAGGAGAGAGTAGATAAAATCATAAGTTTGTAATAAAAAGTAGCATTAAAATCACATATTTTAGAGATATGGATAGAAACAATAGAAGAACAAAGAAAAGAAACAGCTGAAAAACAGTCAAAGTTTGGTAAAAGGAAAAAGTAAAATAAGTTGCTTATTATAAATTCTTAATATAATATTTTAAAGTTTTTAACCTAAGGACATTGTGCAAAATTTTAGAAAGGATTGCAGAATATTGCTCCATTCCATTACTTGCATTTTTTTCCCAAAATAGCACTAAGGAAACTCAGGAAGAACTTCATTGGGTTCAAAAGTGGTAGATGAGAGAAATGTATAAATTGCACCATCCAACTACTTTACTTATGAAAGGGAAAATGTACAAATATCTGAATACATTGTACATTCTCCATATATATGGATATGAATATGAATATTACTGTAAGATTGTTGGTTAATAATAATTAAACAAAAATTATCCAAATGTCCTTCAAAACAAATAGAAAATAAGTGAGTTTATATCTATGCCTTAGAATATAAGGAATCCCTAATTATGCTCCTTTTCTTTCTTTCTTTTCCCTTCCTTCCTTCCTTCCTTCCTTCCTTCCTTCCTTCTTTCTTTCTTTCTTTCTTTCTTTCTTCTTTCAGTTGTGGTGCTGGGGTCAAATGCAGGACCTTGCCTACTATAGACAGGCTCTCTGCTACTTGACCTGTATTTATTGAAAGTATTGTGTCAGTATTTCTTGATCTGAAAATACATCCACATGATATCAAGAGAAAAAATACAGGCCATAAAATACATACTCTGAACTTTGTAATAAAATGCATGAGAACTATTTACATAGAAAAGCTATATCAGGCAGGGCTCCTTGATTCTTTACCCTTTTTAAAGTAAAGGGTATTTCTTCCCCTGTGCTAAAGGGAAAGTTTTGGCAAGTAGTTACCCAAGATAGATTTCAGCCTCTAACCATTCTCTTGGCTAGGCACTTTGGACAGTGCAGGAACTACACAAAGCCATAAAGCAATCACCCCTGTAGTTTGGGTGGTGACCTAGACAGGATGGAATGACCAGACAACAGATATGTTGTCATGAATATCTTCATAGAATTTTTCATGTTCCACAGTAGACCTATAGTATAACATATGTTCTATGTACCTGCAGATAATGTGGACATAACTTAGAAGAATCACCATACCTTACGGTCTTCACAAAGACAATGATGGATGGATTAGCTGAAATCAAAATGGACAGAAAATTGGGAAAAAGCATACAATGAAGAATGTCTCCAGACAATACTGAGGTCAGAGGTTCCTAACCCAAACTCTGAGATTGGATGTTCTTAATACTATAACTACCATCTCCAATAATAAAATATATATTTAAAATGGAGACATTTTATACATTATACCCTGGAGAAAGAAGTATGGGTATCCCTGGAGTAAATTACAAGTTATTTCTGACAATATAGAAACTTGAAATCAAAATTTACTTGAATTAGAAGAAAATGTTAAAATTCTTGAACTTGTGTTTGAGGAATGAGTATGTGATAACTTAGCATAACATACAGGATGATTATCTTTAATAGTCATGCAAGAATTCTAGAGACTCTCAGAAATTAATCTGCTTAATTTACATTTCTATCATCCAACTAAGGAATAACTAAAATACCAAAGTATAGTCGAACACAATATTTAAACTATTTTGTTTAGCTGTGTAGGGATAAACAACATGATTCCAGCATCAATATAGACATACTTTGAATAAAAATACTGAAAAACATGGTAGACCTCAATAATAATCACAAGCATTTTAAACTTTGGGTGACAGTTTAACCATCCAAATATTACAATTTTTAGAACCATTCTGTCCAACCTTCACTTGATTACTTGACAGTGGTGAATACTTACTCTATGAAAGTTAAAGAACTGACATTATTGATGACAGTCTCTTTCCCTACTCAATGAGGTTTGTTTCAAAACTTCTCCTTATTATATTCCAGTCCATTGTTGATGTACACATTACCAGATTTCAATCTCAGTATTCATGAATCTTCATTTTTTTCATTTTTGTGGCATCTGATTAAACCTTTTTCAAATACACTGTGAAGATTCACTATTTTTATCTGCTATAGGAACAAATAATGTAGAGCATTAATCTTCTGAGTTCTGTTCACCCTACTTCAGCAATATTAATAAGAAATCATTGTGGACCACACAACCTAAAGATTCAAAAGCAAAATACTGCTTTATGGTCCTGTGGGGTTTATTTATTTAATTACAAAACTTATCAACATTTTCCTGGAACACAAAACAATGATGAATCCAAAAGGGGGAAAAAACTAATTTAAACTTTGTTTCAAGCTTTTTCAAGCTCTGTCCTATATTAACTAATGCTTGATAAACTTTTCTATGTGTAAGATTTATATATATATATATATATATATATATCCAGCTTTTATATATATATCCAGCTTTTATATATATATATATATATATATATATATATATATATACATACATACAGCTTTTGAGCAATTAGGGCCATGTATAAATGTAATTACTTAATTTCAGTTGTTCTTAAAAGTCAAATTCTGGAATATTTGGCTTAAGTAACAATAGCATATTTTCTCTGAGCATTAAGAAACTTGCTGACAAATTTGCCTGGTTAGATATTCTATACCCATTATCTATAAGAGAGTTGTTTACTCCACTAATGAGCATAGAGAGCCAGCAGATGTCTAGAACAGATTTGGCAGCTTCTAAGTTTTATATCCATATTCCAAGAACCCATTAGCTGAAAATAGTTTTTAGAAACTTAAATGTCAGAATTCTGCCAATGTTTCATCCATAGAAAATCTAGAATTGGAGGATCATATTGCTATACAGTATTTTCTCCTGAAAGGTAGCTGAAAGGGTTGGTTAAGCACTATCTGAAATATTTACATAGCCTCATCCAATATCCTAGTCAAAACCTTTAAATTTTTCCAATATTCTTAAATTTAAAATATCAACGGTTTCACCTGCCTCTCAGCTCCATTGGAGCCTGCAGGTGGGAGAGGTAGAGAGGAAGGGTTGCAGCTTATGGCTCTGAAGGCCTTCGCATAATTAGGTTTTCCACAGAAGCCACAGTTTAACAAGCTGTGGCCAATTGATGAGTCTGAAGCTTAATTTTCTCATCCAAACTTATTTTAACCCAGTATTTGTTTAACTGCTTGGGAAGGTTTTAAAATATGGTACTGCAATAACTACTGTCAATTAAAATACTTGATTTACTGAAAAGTGGTACTTCTCATAAACTCATATGAAATTATCATTAGTGGAAAAAATAATATTTAAGGGACACCTTTACTGTTTGTATTGTGCTAGGCTCTTTATATATGTATTAAATAAGCCACCACGAAGCTGCTTACCTGACTGTGCTATCAGAGTTATACAGACATATCTTACCCAGATTATAATTTAATTGTAAGGTTTTGTTATCATTCATGCGATGACACATGAAACATTCATTTGAACATGGATTCTGTATCTCTTAATTTTGCAAAAATCTTATTGAGGGTCTAAATAATAACCATACACTCTGAGAGGGAAAACAATAAAAAAAAAATAAATTCAAGGCCTACTAGCCCTAAGAAATTTCAATTTAGTTAGACAAATGGACATGCAAATTTAAAAATATATAAATATACAAATTGGTATATTCATGGGTTGCAGTATGTCGTGGTCTATGGGAGTATAGAGAAGGTTCACTTTTAATACTATAACTGAATACAGTTTCAATTGAATTATCCAATATCCCTTAGATGTGGGAATCATGTTTATTTCTCCTAGAAGTCAATGAAAAGCAGTAATTTTATTTCCATAGAGAAATTTTATGCTTTATTTTATTGTATTATGTGAACTAGATAGCCTAAAGTAATTTGCCTTTTATTCTGACTTTAGTTCATTTCAGTAACATACTATGTGTGCAATACATTTTATATCTTCCCCAAATTAGTGTCTAATGTTTACCTTAAAATTGTCTAGTTTTACACGTTTTTGAATTGTGCCACTTTAAAGCAGCAAGGGCTAGAAAGATAATCTATTTTAAGTCCCCTAAAGTTTTAGGGGAATTAATTTAGGCCTCAAGATTGTAAGTGATCTGACCAAGATTACATATCTATTCACTTGCAGAATTTAGATTAGAAACCAGGTCACCCAAATCCCAGTACTTTGCTTTACTTATATCATCTTTCTAAAAGATTAAAATAGAACGATATGGTGACAAATCAGAAAAAGAGGAATGGAAGAAGGAAAGAAGAGAAGACAAAAAAAGAAGGGAGACATAAAAGAAGCCTGGAAATTAGGAAAACTTTAAAATTTAGTTTTCTAAAAATTTTTATGTATAATTTTAAAGAATGCCACTATAGAAACCTCACCTTAAAGTGAAAATACTATTCTTCTGGCATTTTTTTCTAAGATAAATAAACATAGTCCCAAGTGAAAAGAATGTTTTAAATGCAACAGAACCTGTATCTTTCTTCAAGGTCATTGGTCTTGTTTTAAGTAGTAAGCAGGAATAAGTGTATTTGTCTGTACATTTGGAAAACAATGACAGTCACCCTTACTCTTACTGTTTCCAAAAATAAATTAGTGTTTTAAGAACTAAGCGCTAATATAACATCTCAGGCCTCCACAGTACATGTTCTTGATTTGTGAGGAGAAATAAGTTATTAATAGTTATGATTTTAATTTCTTCTTAAAATATGCATAAACTCAAAGACTTAACGTTTGTGTGTTTGTGCCTGTGATTCCTAAAGTTAGGGGAGCAGCAGCATCTGCTTACAATCGACTAGTGTTAAACCTGCTATGTGTGTCATATTCATTTGACCAGGAAAACTATTTGAATTTTATATCAGTTTGTTAATGTTACAAAGAAAAAAATCACATGCCTTGGATACCACAGGATGCTCATTAAGAATTTTTCCAGTTTATTTTATTTCTGCATATTAAACTACCAAAAATTAGTGACTTGAAATGATTTCTTATATTTTGATTTATTTAAACAACAGTTTATTATTATTTATGGTTCTATTGGATTAACTGGGCTCCAATGGACAATTTGTTCTCAAGGTCTCTCTTGTGACTGGAGTTGGAAACTTCTAACAGAAGTCTGAAAACCAACAGAGCTGGTGGTCAATACTAGTTCTGAGTTTAGCTGGAGCTATCAACCAACACATCTACAATTGTCTTTCTATATGGCTTGGCTGTCTTCCTTTTTTTTTTAAATGTGGTGCTGGGAATTGAACCCAAGGGCATTCTACCTCCTAGCTATACCCCCAGAGCTTTTAATTTATGTCTTAAGCAGTGTCTCGCTAGGTTACTGAGTCTTGCTACATTGCTGAGGCTGCCTTGAAGCTGCGATCCTCCTGTCTCAGCTTCTCAAGTACTGGGATTACAGACATGTGCCACTGCACCCAGCTTGGCTTGACCTTCTTATAGCATGATGGCCATGTTCCCAAGAAGCAGAATACTAAGCATTCTGGCAGAAACTGGAAGGCTACTCGTGATCTAGCAATTGATGTCTCAGATTATCACTTTCACTACATTCTATTACGCCAAATACCAAGGCCAATCTAGGTTGAAGGAGATGAGGAGTTAAATTCCACCTTGTGAGGTGAAGAAGAGCATGTGTCTTCCAGAAGGAAACAGTTGATTTGCAGCCATCTATTGAAGTTATGTAACACAAGAGGTACATGCACTCATGAAAACTCACACCACAATTGCATGGATATGGGCTATAGGAGATACACCAAACCAAAATATTCTTTAATAAGCAATTTAGGATATGTTTGAGTGTGTAAATAAAATTATGATTTAGGTACAACTCTACTCACAAGTTTCTCTCTATAGAACCAAGTATATATGAGTTTATACTTTATTAAAAAAGTAAGTTATTGAATGCTGTTTACTTTCACATTAAATAATCTCAGTATCGATTTTTATGCAGTAAGAATGAAACTGAAATCAAGTAATCATTATATATTTTCTTTGTCGTTGTTTTTCTTAACTATGTTGTCATTTTCATTATTGATCAATTATTTTCAATGAAAGGTTGTTAGGACAATTACTAGAGGACATAAAATTTTCATTGATTTAAGATACATGTGTGTATACACCCCATGTACACATATGTTAAAATAGATGAACATCCCTTTTTTGGATATATGGCTATTATTCACCATATTCTTTTAAGTTTATTTGAATGCATTTTCTAGTATAAAGCTACAAATAAAATGATGAAAAACTGTGTTGTTTTATCTGGAGGTATTTTGTTTTATTAGTCCTTTAAGAAGAACTCCATCATATTGCATATAACTCCCAAGCAAGCAGGGCTACCCTCAGCTGTATATTTCATTTGCTTGGTAATCTTGAAAATCTGATGCCCACACTAATGTTTTTATCTTCCAAATATTGATGAAAATATCCCAATATCTTATGGTTGAAATTATTTTGGTCCAAGAGTCTTATCAGTTATTAAGAACAGCATAAACTTCTCTACAAGAAAATGTTTTTTCATAAGCAATCTGATTAAAGTTCTCCTTCAGGAATATTTTCAATATGCATACTGTGTCACATATTTACAAATATTCTTACTTGTTCATGTTAATATCTTCCCCTACTGCCAAATATCAACAAATTCATCTACCCTTAAAATGCAAATTAGTACCACAATTACAATTTGTTTATGGAAATATTTAGTTAATATTTGATTTTATTATACTAATATAATATTAATACAGAATTTGTTGTTTACTATGAAATTCAAAACATTACCATAAATGCCAAATTACTTACTTCAGTAGGCAGAAAATTTCATTTTGCAAACCAGTTGAGTGAATCCCCAGAAAATGATAACTTTTAGATTGCTTTGGATAGGCTTCTAAAGCTTTTGTTGTTGTCAGGTTACCACCTGAGGAATGCAGCTCCGATTCTTCAGCAGGATAATGTCAGAACTGTGCACCTGCAATTCTGAGCAGCAGTATATAAGTCAAATAATCTCAATTACAGTTTCAGGGATTTTTCCAGGTCCATTCAATATTTCCTAAATTAACTCATAGAAAGTAATATCTTGAATATGTGTGAATCAGTTACCATCTAGAATAAATTATTATTTTTCTACAAGGCATTATCTAACCTTTAAGATGTTGGTAAGGCAAGGAGTTCAACAGAAAACCAGCAGGATGATAGAAGAAATTCCATTTTTGAAAAGCAATTATAACACCTTGAAACAAAAATAGTTGGCAAATCTGGTGCTCAAAATTCAATACCAGTCTTACTCTGAGTATTCCTTTGTCCAGAATTTAGGTTCAACTGAGGTTGCACAATCTCTTTTCTTCTTAGTAGTAAAAAATAAATGTGTGTGTTAACACTAGTACAAGAGACAGGCCACTTGCTGGACAGAAATATGGACAGATTTCTGGAAGACTGATAGATAGACCAGAAGAAAGTAAGCTATATATAATTAGTGTGGTAAACCTATGACTCTTAGTATGTCATCTAAATAAGAAGACTATTTTGACTTCATCCTGTCCCCCTCTTTTTTATAAACAGTAGGAAGGAAATCATCCCCAGCATTGGGTACACATTTGGGCATATGTTTCAGACATTTAACCTAATAATCATAGACCCAATTTAAAATAAATAATATCCATCAAAATAATAATTAAACACTAATTAATTCAAAGTAATGATTGACTAAAAAACATCTTCATTCTTCCAATTCTACTTCCTTGTTAAACTCTGAAAGAGGCTCCCTGCTTTTAGGTTCAAGCACAGTGATTTCCAATTTTCATACCCAAGGCTTTGCACTCTAGCTGTCGTTTGGCCAACCCAAATAGGGAAGGCATTTAAAGGATTGGACAATTTTTATTTGGACAGGACGTTTCTCTATTTTTAATTTGGGCAGCAGTTTAATAATAAACTTTTTTCTTTCTCATGAGCTGCTATTGTAGTGTTGAGATTTTCATCTGCGGCAATCTTTCTCATGCAGTTAGTTCTCTTGTACAGAGAAGATGCCTCTTCTATTCCAAATGGACCCTTATGACTCATTTCACATGTCCCGCAGACTGGTGTCCACTTCCTGTTTTGTTCTGCTGCAGTTCTTCTGCCTTTGGTATCCTTACGAGACTCAACTCAAGATGGCCTGATGGAGTATTCTCTTTCATATGTCTCACTCATTCTTATGCATTGCCCAACAAATCAAGGCTTAAGGTACTTAATTGCACCCATCCCTAGCTTACTTGCACAGACTACTCATGCTTTCTTGGCAATGATAAGTTATATTTTCCCAATGAACACAATGAGATCTTCCCACACACCCGCTCTTCCTATTATATAATATTCCTAATCTTCTCACTGAAATGTGTGGTCTACATTTTCAACTCAAGTGCTGAAAGTCTGGTTCAGAATCCCAGCTGAGAGCCCACCCAGCATCAATGCCAGACACAGGAGTAAAAATGCCTTGAGTCATCCTCAACCCTTGAGCCTTTTGAACTGGACCATTAGTCATTGGGAGAGAGACGAGTCCTGTTCCCTGCTGTCCCTGGACTGAATTCCTGACCCCAGAGTCCATGAGTATAACAAATAATTGATTTACACCACCATGTTACAGGGATTTAAAAACAACATGAATAAATAATGATAGATACAATTATTAAGAAAGCATTTGTTGCCAGCCAAAAATCAAGTTCAATATAAAGTCTGAGGAAATGCTCAGGTACTTAATACCTATGTGATTTGGGGAGGTTTATTCTCCAAGCCTTATATTTTCAAGTGCATATTGTTACTATTGTTTTCATTCTATTGGGGGCCATTGATTAAATACTGTTGTCTAAAATGGCGTGGCTCTGATGGCTTCCATTTCACATATTATAAAAAAAACTTTGCTTTTTCCTTTTTTAGAGGCAAATACAGATAAAATTGAATTATCACATTAATTTTGCAATTGGAAAGGAAGGGTGGCCCACAAATGAAATATTTAAAAATACTGTAAAACAACAGATAATCTTAAATTAAGTTGCATTTTTGCCTAGAATTTAATATTCAGGGAATCAGCCACTTTTCCAGTCCTAGCTGTACATGAACACTTTTTCATCAGGAAAGGCACTGTATTTTTTCCTCATCAGATAATATTGTAAACACTTTTAATAGAAAACGAATAATAACAGCAACAAGTCATCTCAACTCTGAAATCCTGCATTGATACTAACAAATATATATATATATATAT
>PVJS01024029.1:0-29037 GCA_004027185.1 Glis glis
CCTATTTTTTATGCTTTATTTTGAAACCGGGTCTCACGAGGTTGCGGAGGGCCTCACTAAGGAGAGAGAGAGAGACACACAGAGAGAGACAGAGACAGAGACAGAGCGAGAGCTGAGGCTGGCCGCGAACCCGGATCCTCCGGTCTCAGCCTCCCAAAGTACTGGGATTACAAGCGTGCGCCACCACGCCCGGCTTACCTTTTTTTTTTATTATTATTATTACTATAGTCCTTTTTATTTATTTTGAAACAGGGTCTCACTAAGTTAGCACATCCTGATCTAGAACCTATGATCTTCCTGTCTCAGCTTCCTAAGTACGGGGATTACAGGCCTGTGCCAACACACATGGCTTGGATAAGAATTTCTGAAAAGCAAACTCCTAGGCCCCATCCCATCTCGCTGAATCAGATGTCCAGGAAAGGGGACTGGGAAGCTGTATCTTTACCAAGAGCCTCAGGGAGTAGTGATCAAGGGAGCTAGGAAACCTCCCACTGGGAGCGAACTTGGCTGACCATCAGCAGTACCGAGAGCTTTGAAAAGCTGCAGATACCCAGGACTCAGCTCAGAGATTCGGATTCTACTTCCCGGGGATTCTGATGGAGCCATTTCAGGGGCTGGCATTTGGAAGGCACCTGGGATGGCTCATTTCAGGAAACTTACTGCTCTGACATCCTGGTAAGGGCGTCTGGGAGGACAGCTCACAACCACAACCTGATTCTTGTTTTGTTTGTCAGTTTATTGACGCCTTTTGGTTTGTTCTGGCTGGCCCAAATGTTGAAAGATGGTTTAATCAGTTGCCAGTGTTTAAAATCACATGATCTTGTCCAAAACCTCAAATCCCAGCTTTCCTTGAAAAGTCTTATCATTCATCCAGGTCAGGCTTAAATGCATGCCCAGTAGAAATGGCTGGAGTCAAAGCCGGGCGTGGTGGCGCAAGCTTGTAATCCCAGTACTTGGGAGGTGGAGACCAGAGGATCTAGGTTTGCGGTCAGCCTCAGCTACTTAGTGAGGCCCTCCGCAATTTCGTGAGACCCGGTTTCAAAATAAAGTATAAAAAAATAGGGCCGGGGTAGAACGCCCCTGGGTTCTATCCCCGGTACCTAAAAAAAAAAAAAAAAAAAAAAAAAAAAGAAATGGCTGGAGTCCGCAGCGAATCTCCTTTACAGAGGGCCCGTGTTCCCCCATCTGCCTCAGTCCCCACCACTCCCTATTGTGCCCAACACTATGGTAAGTTGCCCTTTAGCATCATGCTTGTGTTTTCTTTCACTCAGTAAAAACTAAGTTTCTAACAAAAATTGGAAAAACAAGCTGGTTGTGGTGGCACACACCTGTAATCCCAGTACCAGGGAGGCTGAAACAGGAGGATCCCAGATTTCAGGCCAACCTCAGCAACTTAGTGAGACTGTTTCAAAATAAAAAATAAAAAGGGCAGTGGGTGCAGCTCAGAGATAGAACACCCCTGAGTTCAATCCCCAGTACCCCCACCAAAGGAAAAAATAAGTGCTCCAATTTGAAATGTCCTCTGACAAATGGGTACAGATGTGGAGGTAAGGAGGGCTTCTTGGTGGTAGGCATCATGTGACAGATCCTCAGAGAAGTAGGAAGAAGCTAGAAATGAAGAGAACAAGCAGCAAGAAGTTAATCTTGGCTCAGGAACATGTTCTGTGAAATGAGACAATGGAGTGTCAAAATAATACCTTGTCAAGAGCATGGGATTTGAAAGTAGAAAGACCAGGGCTCAGGTCCCAAGTGGGCCACTTAGTAATTGTATGAGCTGGGTCACTGTGTCTCTCTGAGGCTCAGTTTGGAGAATCCAGGCCAGAAAACATGAGGAGGGGAGCCCAGGTTGAAGGGATACAAATGGCAAAGGGATGGAGAATAAGACGATAGCTATGCTCCCAGGCTTGAAGTGCTGCCCGTGGTTCCCAGGGCATGCGGAATCATAGCGGAGGCAGCTAAAGACAAGCTGAAGGGGCGCTGATGCTAGCAATCCTGAAGTGCCCAACTGGAAGACCAGGAGCTATCTGGCACATTTCTGGGCAACAGTGTTGTCCTCAAATGGATGTGGGTAGAGTGGGAGCATGCATGTGCCTGGGGAATCTGAACCATTGGGGAAGAAATAGTCTTGAGTGTTTAAAAAAGTGTCCCTGAGGAGGGAGGGACCCATGCAAACAGAAGCATTGCTAATAAGTTCAAAAATGTGAAGGAGGAAAAGCCAGGCGTGGTGGTGCACACTTGCAATGCCAGTACTTGGGAGGCTGAGACAGGAGGATCGCAGGTTCAAAGCCAGACTCAGCAACTTATTGAGCCCTCCACAACTTAGTGAGACCCTGTTTCAAAATAAGAAAGAATAAAAAAGGACTGGGAAGAGGTGTAGCTCAGAAGTAGAATGCCCCTGGGTTCCATCCCCAGTACCACAAAAAAAAAAAAAAAAAAAGTGAAGGAGGGGCTGAGGCTGGAGCTCAGTAGTAGAACACATGCTTAGCATGCCCAAGACCCTGGGTTCAGTCCTGCATGTGCGAGTGTGTGCGCACACACGGATAGGATGAAATAGAACTATGCTTCAGGTAAAAGGCACTAAAATGAGTGTGCTCTGAATCCCAGCTCTGCTAACCATAGCTATGAGACAATGGGTAAGTGACTCAACTGTTTGGAGTCTCAGTTTCTCCATCTGTGAAATGGGCTTAATAGTTGTACCTACTCTCTTTGGTTATGTGAAAATTAAATGAGTTAAATTTAATGTGAATGCTTACTGCAATAGTCAGTACAAAGCAAATGTGAGCCACCTTATGATTCAAAATTAGCAAGAGAAGTCCTAAAGTATACTTAGCTATTGCCACCACGTTACACTCCCAAATCCTTTAACTATTCCTTTCTTCCTTTTCTTCGTGTGTGTGTGTGTGTGTGTGTGTGTGTGTGTGTGTGTGTTAGTTACTGGGAATTGACCCCAGGAGCATTCTACCTCTGATCTATAACCCAAGCCTGTTTTGTTTGTTTGTGGTGCTAGAGATTGAACCCAGGGGTATTCTATCTCCAAGCTACATCCCCCAGCCCTATTTTACTTTTTATTTTTGAAACAGGGTCTCTCTAGGTTGCTGAGAGTCTTGCTAAGTTGCTGAGGCTGTCCTTGAACCTGTAATCCTTCTGTCTCCAGACATGAGCCACCTCACCCCATCACTATTTTTTTTTTTTTTTTGCAGTACTGGGGATTGAACCCAGGGCATTCTACCTCTGAGCTACACCCCCAGCCCTATTTTTTATTCTTTATTTAGAAACAGGGCCTCACTAAGTAGCTGAGGCTGGTGCAGACCCGCAATCCTCCTGTCTGAGCCTCCCAAGTACTGGGATGACAGGTGTGCGCCACCATGCCCGGCAATAAAATATTTTTAAAGAGGGGCAGAGTGAGTCAAAAAGTAAACTCTCAGCATTTCCTGTTGCTTACAGCTGACCCTGATAGAGATCTTGGTGGCTGAAACTAGCACCACCTAGTGTCATCAAGGGGTAATTGCAGGTTCTAGTCCATTGAACACTATGTACTTGAATGGGAGCCCAGCCTGCACAGCTAAAGCTACCTCAGGATGGCAGCAGGTGCCATCACCAAGACTGCCAGTGGGTCATGGCCAAGTCTGTTCTGCCAGGTCAGGAGGTCTGCCCTGATTGGACCGAGCTCCTGCCACAGTAGGTGTTAAATACTTTGAATATCACCCCTAGGTGACAGACTGTCACTTTGGAACTTCTACTAGGGAAATGCCAACACTGTGTTTACCCTCACCACCCTATCAGGAACCTGAGTTACAATCCAGCCCCTCAGATGACCTGCAGCACATGCCAAGGAGGACACACAACCCAAGGGAGGTATGTAATGACACACGCCGCCTTCTTTGAGTCCCTATGCTCAGGCCTGGTATGCACAGAAGCACAGGCCCAAAGGGCTCACGTGAGAGATACAGCATGTGGGTAGGATGGGACGCGACTGAGCTCCAGCCAGTCCCTGACCAGGAAAAGTCAGCATATATCTTCCTAAAAGTGAGAACCAGGATGTGTCCTTTGGTCTCAAGGAAGATACCATTCAGTGTCAAGAGCCCCAGGGTCAGGTCTTAGACTTCAAAGAAAACCATAAGGAGGCTACAGCCTCAGGATCGGAAATCACTCATGAGGGGAGAATGGGAAGGGCCTCATGCTACCTATCCATGGGCATACCAGACACACTGTTGGGGGAGGGTGCCTGGCCTGCCTGTACCCTCAGACAACAGGTCCAAGTTGCAGGACTCACCAAGGACTCCCTAATCCTACTGTGTCCCCCTGGCAGATGACTAAACATAATGGACACTACATGGTTTCCACTCTGTCCTGTACAAAGCAGCTGACGGTCAGCATCTCGCTTTGTCCTCCCCTCGCACACACACACTTCTCTCAGCTGCCAGAGGACCTGGTCCCTGGGGAGCCACTTTCCTGCCCCCTCATTCTCATCATTCTGGCTCATCCTCACGGCCCCCCAGCTCTGGGTAAACAGGCTCCCACAGGCAGCCAGAGGGGTCCAACCCTCGCGGTTTGCTCAGCTCCAAGCCTGTGGCCTCACCTTATAAAGGGCCTTCTGTCACCTGCTCCGCAGGTTTGTTGAGATGATGAGAAGTAAGAACTAGTGAGGCTGGCGGGTAGTTGGTGCTCAGGACCCGGTGGCTCCCTCTCCACTCCTGCATAAGCTGCTAGACCAAACCTCCCTAAACCCTCTCTCCTCAGCTACTACCCTTAATGGTTGCCTATGCCTCTCAGATCTGGTTTTTACGTCCCCTACATCCAGGATCAGACGCTTTTTCGAGCCCCACAGCCACAGACCCTTCACTGGGGAGGCAGGTCGCCCCCATCCCCAGAAAGCAGGCCTAATCTGGCCCCAGGGCAGATGTTCCCCGGGGGACGCCCCGACCTCTCCGCACCCTTTCAGAGCATCCGAAGCTCAGTGACCCTTTTCAGCCCCTCCAGCCTCAGGCTCCTCCTCCCCTACAAAGCCCTCGGATTGCCTCGCCTACAGGGGCTCTCCCCACTACCCGACTGGACGCCCATCCGAGTTGAAGCTCCCTGAGCACTCGCCCAGGGTTCTCCTACACCCCCAGGCCAGCTGCTCTGAATGCGCCAGGCCCTCGGCTGTCCCGCAGCGCCGCCAAGTCGGAAGCCTGCCGGGCGGAGCCGGGAGAGTTAGCCTAGGGCGGAGGAAGAAGCTCCCGCTCCCGGCTTCTCTCCCGGCGCCTTCGCACTGGAGGGAGGGAGAGGCAGGAAGTGCAAGGGCCGCGCGGGACCCGGCCCCCCGCGCCGCCGAGGGCTGGGCCGGCTGCCCAGATGTGGCGGGCGGGGGCGGGAGGGGCGCGGCGGGGACCCGCGTAGACCTGCGACCTGGTGCCCTCGCCGGCAGCGTCCCGGAGAGCCTCGCTAAGGAGTGTGAGCAGCGAACCCTTCGCGGGTAAACGGCGCCCGGTCCAGCCCCCTCGGGCCAGAGCTCGCCCTAGAGGGATGCGCGCATCGCTGCACCGCGGTGGGGAAGCTGGAGCCCGAAGAGTGGAAGGGGCTTCTTCCAGGCGAAAGGCTGGGTCGATAGCTGAGTCGGAGGCTGGGGGAGGGTTCCCCGAAGGCACTCCGCCCCCCTACTGCCCGACCCACCCCTGTTCCTAGCTCCCGGGGAGCCGGGGACGCGACCAGCCCCAGGCAGAGGCCGGCCGGCGGGGGTCCGCAGAGGTGAGAAGGGGCTAAACCGAGGCTGGGGGGACGCGGAGGGTGGCAGGGCCAGGCCGGTCGGGGAGGTTCGGCCACCCACCTGGTGCGGGTCCGGGGGCGCCGGGCGCCAGAGCGCAGAGCAGGAGGAGGGGGCGCAGCAGCCGCGCGGGGCTGCGGGGACTCTGGCGGCCGGGCATGGCCGGGGCTGGCGGCCGCAGGGCGACCCCTCGCGCACGCTCTCGTCTGTCCCGTCCGGTCCCAGCCGGGTCCCGCTTAGGACAGCCCAGCAGCGTGCAGCTCCGGGCGTCCGGGTCCCGACTCTGGCCGGGCGAGCAGTCGTGCTCGGTCCGCGAGCAACAAAGGCTGCAAGGCCCACCCCCTCAGCCCGCTGCGGAGCAAAGAAAGACTGGAGATCGAGAAGGAGAGAGAGAAAGAAAGCGAGCCGGGGAGGGAGGGGAGCACGGCTCCGGCCCCCGCCCCGGGCGACCGCGCCCCGCCCCCGGCCCGCCTCCGCCGCCCCGCCGGCCGCCCGCGGCTCGAGGGGCGGGGCCGGGACCGCCCGCAGGCCCCCCGACGACGCCCGCCCGCCCGCGGGGCCCGGGGCGCCCCCTGGCGGAGGATCTGGGCCGGGCCCTCCCTCCAGGGCCTCCAAGCCCCGCCAAAGAATCCCGAGTTTCCGAAATTTCTGCCTGACCCTAATACATGTTCCAGGAGACGCTCGTTGCTATGCCCCCTTGGCCCTCAGAGGAAGAGACCTGGAGGCCTCCCGAGGGGCCAGGGTCAGCAGGGCCCCCGGGGTTCCGAAGTCGATTCTGCCCCAAAGCCAGCTCTAGGGAGAGCCTCCTCCGATGGTGGGCAGCCGATTCTCACGCGAGGTGGAGTCCCGCAATTCCTCATCTCTGGATTCCGTGTGTTTGTTTCTGTGGAGTGGAGCATGGTGTTCAGCCCTCGGCCAGGGGCCTGCACCCACGGCCTTTCAGCAAGGGCCACTGGGAGCCTGGAGGCCAGCCAGCCCCATTCTCACATCTCGGGCCAGACTCCGCCTCAGACTCGGCTATCTGTCCTTCGCGGCCCGGCCCAGCTCCGGCTGTGCTTCCCGCTCCCCTTACCCTATGCTTCCAGGAGCCATCTCCCTCCACTCCCGCCTTCACTAAACAGGTCCCTCCCTAAGCTTAACCATCTTGTCCTTCAGGACAGTTCTGGTCCCCTTCCTCCCCCGCCAACCTTTGTGAAGTCCCCACTGTCCTCCGAGGCCCCCACACCGCACTGACCGATGCCCTGTGCACTTTCCATCGCCCCTGGGAGCTCACCACCCCACTCCTGTTACCCTCTTGGGGACCGTGTAGATCTTGACTACCCACTTCCTTAACCTCCTCTTCAGCGGCCTCCCTCTCCACCTCACCCAGGAGGTCTCATGGCCACAGTGTAGGCAGTGTCACCCTCAGAACAGCCGCTTCTGAAATCTGAAGATGAAATGCCCCACTCACCCCAACCTGCCCTCTGCCCATCCTTCCTGTGCCCTCGTGCTATGTATTGTTCTTCCTCTGGTCCTCTGTCACCTTCCCCTTCTCCTGGTGTCACCTACTGTGTCACCTACCCTAGCTGCATCCACTGCTTGGCCCTGGCCCCTACCCAACCACCTTCCATGTCTCCCCAACTCCTAATACTTGCTGCCCCGTGACAGGGACAATTCAAACTACCGCACACCCCTCATCCTGTCCAAGTCTATAACTGGCACTCACTGGTTTTCCCTCCCGCTGGTCGTGATGGAGCAGGTAAGGTACCCTCCAACAGTAGGAGAAAAATGCTCCACCAGAGCTCTGTGGCTGTCTCTCTGCCTCCCCACCAAAAGACTTGCCCCAGGTGTCCAGCTCTTTCCTTGGTCTCCATGACTCTCCTGACCCTAAGTCTAAACCTCATCTCCCTCCTAGTAAGATACTGATTTACCCCTCTGTGGACAGGTGCCTCTAGAGGGTTATCTAGATTCTTCCTCCTCCACCTCCTCCTCCTTGAATCTGCTCCTGTGTTCCTCCTCCATCCCCCATCTTGGTGTCAAAGCCATAGTCCTCCACCTTGAGTTGCCCGATGCTTTCTTGGGGATGCCCTCCGCCTGGCAAATGTCTTCATCCCTCCACACATGCTGGGTACTTGCTGCAGACCCAGGGCTTTGGGGACACAGCTGCAAACAGACGAATAAAGTCTCTGCTTACATGAGCTCCCACTCTGGAAGAGGCTGCAGACAACAAGCAAGAAGATAGATATAGAAATATCACCAGCTACTAGCAGGGTGAGATGGTGCACACCTGTAATCCCAGTACTTGGGAGGCTGAGACAGGAGGATCGCAGGTTTGAGGCCAGCCTCAGCAACTTGGCAAGACGCTGTTTCAAAATAAATAACAAATAGGACTGGAGATGTAGCTCAGAGGTAGAATGCCCCTGGGCTCAATCCCCAGTAACCCCCCAAGAAAAGAAGGAAAGAAAAGGAAAAGAAAGAATCAGCTACTGAGAGATGCTGTGAAAAAAATTAAACTGGGAGTGACTAGATAGAGCCTGTCCTCCATGGGGTGGCCAGGGAAAGCTTTCCTGAAGAGGTGGAATTTGAGCCAAGGTCAGATGACAAGAAGGAGCCAGTCCCATGAAGGTGAAAGGGAGAAGAGAGGCACAAACTTGCTGTACCTGAGACATGTGCTTTCAGGTCTAGCTTGTTTCATCTCTTCTAGAAAGGAAGACCCAACCCTCTCTCGGGGTTCCAGAGCACCGTTTGCCACACCTATTATGGCACTAACCACACTAAACTGCTACCCTCTAATAAGCATCGGCCAGTCCCACCACTGTGGAACACTAAGTGTATGTGTTTGTGATCCCAGCTCCCAGCACAGTAAAGAGGAGCTGGGTGGTGCCGGGTGTGGTGACACACACCTGTAATCCCAGCTACTCCAGAGTCTGAGGCAGGAGGACTGCAAATTTGAGGTCAGCCTGGGCAATGTAGTGTCTCAAAATAAAATTTAAAAGTGGCTGGGGATATAGCTCAGTGGTAGAGCACTTACCTAGCATGTGCAAGGCCTTGAGTTCAATCCCCAGTGCTAGAAGTGGGGGTGGGGGAGACTAAAAAGTGGAGCTGGGAGGGGACAGAGCCCTCCCTGGCCAGCACCACAACCTGCCTCCCTTGCAACTTTGGCAAACTGCCAAGGCCAAATGGATTAGAGACTTCTGGAAATGTAGCCCTGGGGGTTCTATTTTTAAACCCCTTAACTGACAGCATTCCCTTTCTGCTCCCATAGGTGTCCTAGGTCCTGGTCTGAACTCTGAACATACCCCACTGGGGTACCTTCATTTTAAACCTCCCTACAAACTGCACTAGAGGCTGGGATACAAAAGAATGAGAAGGCTTAGTCATACTCTTATGACATTAGTAATAATCCAACTGTACAAGCAAGACCAGCCAACTTCAAATGTTGGGGGGCAAAATGCACATTTTGAACAAAGCAAGAGATTTGATATTTTAACATGTTCGATGTCATTGAACAGAATGTGATGCATCTGATTAATGAATTTTCCTTCAATTCTTTTTCTTTTTTTCGTGTGTGTATGTGTGTGTGTGTGTGTGTGTGTGTGTGTGTGTGTGTGTACATCAAATTGAACTCAGGGACATTCTACCTCTGAGCTACACCCCCAGCCCTATTTATGTATTATGTTTGTATGTATGTATGTATGTATTTTGGTACCAGGGATTGAGCCCAGGGGCATTCTATCTCCAAGCTACACCCCCAACCCTTTTTAATTTTTATTTTGAAACAGGGTCTTGCTAAATTGCTGAGGCTCTCCCTAAGTTGCTGAGGCTGGCCTCAAACATGCAATCCTCCTATCTCAGCCTCCCAAGTACTAGGATTACAGTCATGCGCCACCACAGTCTACTTCCCTTAAATTCTCTATAGAGATTATTTTATTTATTCACCAAGTGATTGGTATGTTATATAATCCAACATCTCCAGTAAGACGTAACATAGCTCAAACATTATCAGAAATGGATCAAAAACTTAAAAGAAACTATGTTTATTCTGTTTTATGTATTCATTTATATGTTGATAGATTGTTAAAAGGTAAGAAAGCACAGTGGAGCTCTGTGTATTTAAAATTATAAGTGAAGCCAGGTGTGGTGGTACACGCTTGTAATCCCAGTATTTGGGAAACTGAGACAGGAGGATCACAGGATCATGGCCAGCCTCAGCAATTTAGTGAGGCCCTCCACAACTTAGTGAGAACCTGTTTCAAAAATAAAATAATATAGAGCTGGGGGTGTAGCTCCGAGGTAGAACCCCTCTGGGTTTGATCCCCAGTAATATACACACATACTCAAAAATTAAGTGGTAGCCAGGCACAGTGGCACATGCCTATAACCCCAGTACTTGAAAGGCTGAGACAGGAAGATCTCAGGTTCAAGGGCAGCCTGAGCAACTTAGTGAGACCCTCAGCAATTTAATGAGATCCTGTTTCAAAAAGTAAAAAGGGCTGGGGTATAGCTCAGAGGTAGAGCACCCCTGAGTTCAATCCCCAATACCACACAAAAATAATAATAAGGTTTAAAAAAAAAAAAAGAAAGGGTTAACCAGGCGAGGTGGCACACGCTTGTAATCCCAGTAGTTGGGAAGCTGAGGCAGGAGGATTGCAGGTTTGTGGCCAGCCTCAGCTACTTAGTGAGGCTCTCCACAATTTAGTGAGACCCTGTTTCAAATTAAAGAATAAAAAATAGGGCCAGGGGTGTAGCTTGGAGGTAGAATGCCCCTGGGTTCAATCCCCAGTACCGCAAAAAAAAAGGGGGGGGTTTGAAGGCACTTGGAGGATAGAAGGCTGTACTTTTTATTTTGTGTTTTGTGGTAAGACAAGCACAGAATAAAAATTCAATTTACAAGTATTGAAAAGTACTCTTCCCTCTCAAACGTCACCCCTGGCTCCTCATTGCTCCTTCCCAGGGTCATTACTGCTCCTTTCTCGTGAATCCTTCCAGAAAAATTCTATGCAAAGACAAAGATCATTTTACGCACACGGTAATACATATATGCTCTATCTGTGCCTGGCTTTTTTCATTCAACACTATATCTTGGAGGTGGCTCTCTATCCTGACTTGGGGATCTGCTGTAACCTTTGAACTGTTTCATAGCCGGCGACACATTAGCCAGAATGTGAGCTCCGTGGCAGCGGGCAGCCTTTGCTTTGCTCACTGATATATCCTAAGCATCTAGAACAATGGCTGACGTCTAGGATGTGTTCAGTAGATGTTTTCAGTATTGAAATAAATTTTGCATGATTAATATTCCATTGTGGGTATGTCCCATCATCCCCATATCCTGCTGATGAATAATTTGGTTATTTCTGGTCTCTTACTGTGATTGTCCATTGTGAACATGTGTGAATGCATCTGTAGGATAAAGTCCTTGGTCTGGGATTGCTGTGAAGGACGTGTGCATTTGAACTTTGAAAGATATCTATTGCCAAGTCAAAGGCATTATTTTTGGGGCTCCCTTCCACCCCATGAGTTGCAAGAACTGTAAAATAATTGAAAATGCTGGTTTAGGTTACAGATTGCTGAATAAGGATGCCCCAAACAGGCCCCCCTCCCATGGGATAGTAGCTGGGCTGAGTAAGAGCTGGCCTTGGGACTGCACACGTTGATTGGCTTGGAAGGGGCTGCTGAGCTACCACTGTGGCCTGATTAGCTATTGTTCTGGAAACCCCGGAGACACAGATGTTCTCACCCTATCCCCACTCTCTGTAGCACTGTGGTGCTTGCCTGCCAACACCACAGCCACAGCTGTCTCTGCAGCAGGGGAGGGTGGCCTGCTCCCACGCCATGCAGAATGCCACAGGAGGAGCCGGGTCCATTATCCACATTGAGATGTCAGAGCTGTCAGTCAGCTGATAGGACAAGGATGGTTTGATGGTGGTGAATCGCAACACTGAATAAGCACTGTAACCTATGCTCCAGCAGATGCTCTATATGCAACACCTTATATAATCCTCTCAACATGAAGTAGATAGTATTATCCTCATTTTCTTTTTTGTCTTTTTTTTTTGTGTGGTACTCAGAATTGAACCCAAGGACATTCTACCTCTGAGTTACACCACCAGTCCTTTCATTTTTTTATTTTAATGCAGAGTCTTGCTAGGTTGCTGAGGGTCTTTCTGAGGCTGGCCTCGAACCTACAATCCCCTTGTCTCAGCCTTCCAAGTACTGTGATTACAGGTGTGTACCACTACGCCTGGCTTGATCCTCATTTTAGAAATGGAGTAACTGAGGCATGGAAAGGTTTATTAATTTAGTTTAGACGTATCAAGGCCCAGACTGGTCTAATCCCAGTGCCCAGATCTCAGCCTGCCACAGCATTGCCTCCCCAGATTACAGGCTTTGGCTTCTGTCATCAGGGATCTTTTTCTTGGAGGCCCTTCCTATTTATATGTTTACTACTTACTTACTTATTTTTGCCACTGGGGACTTACCCAGAGACATTCTACCTCTGAGCTACACCTCTACCCTTTTTATTTTGTGTTTTTCTTAGAAATGGAGTAACTGAGCCGGGCGTGGTGGTGCACTCCTGTAATCCCAATATTTGGGAGGCTGAGACAGGAGGATCGCAGGTTTGATGACAGCCTCAGCAAGTAGTGAGACTCTCAACCTAGCGAGACCCTGTTTCCAAATAAGAAATAAAATCGGGCTGGAGGTGTAGCTCAAAGGTAGAATGCCTCTGAGTTCAATCCCCAGTACCACAAAAAAAAAAAAGAAAGAAATGGAGTAACTGAGGCATGGAAAGGTTTATTAATCTGTCTGAGTACTGGGATTACAGGCATGCACCACCACACCAGGCTAGGGGCACCTCCTTTTAAAATTGTTTCTAAGTCAGCCGGGCGTGGTGGCACACACTTGTAATCCCAGTACTTGGGAGGCTGAGACCGGAGGATCCGGGTTTGCGGCCAGCCTCAGCTACTTAGTGAGGCCCTCCGCAACTTAGTGAGACCCTGTTTCAAAATAAAGAACAAAAGCCGGGCTTGGTGGCGCATGCTTGTAATCCCAGTACTTTGGGAGGCAGAGACCGGAGGATCCGGGTTCACGGCCAGCCTCGGCTCTCACTCTCTCTCTCCCTGTCTCTCTCTCTCTCTCTGTCTCTCTCTCTCTCCTTAGTGAGGTCCTCCGCAACTTCGTGAGACCCGGTCTCAAAATAAAGCATAAAAAATAGGGCCGGGGGTGTACCGTGGAGGTAGAACGCCCCTGCGTTCAATCCCCGGTACTGCAAAAGAAAGAAGAAAGAAAAGAAAAGAAGAAAAGAAAAGAAAAGAAAAGAAAAGAAAAGAAAAGAAAAGAAAGAGGGAGGGAAGGAAGGAGGGAGGGAGGGAGGGAAGGAGGGAGGGAGGGAAGGAGAGAGAGAGAGAGAGAGAGAGAGAAAGAAAGAAAAGAAAGAAAGAAAGAAAGAAAGAGAAGAAAGAAAGAAAGAAAGAAAGAAAGAAAGAAAGAAAGAAAGAAAGAAAGAAAGAAAGAAAGAACAAAAAATCAGGCTGGGGTGTAGCTCAGAGGTAGAATGCCCCTGGATTCAATCCCCAGTACTGCCAAATAAATAAATTAAATTAAATTGTTTCTAAGTCTGAGGACAGCCATCTGTGGGGGAGGTGGGCCACTTCCCCTTCTCCTGGACTTACTGAAGTCCTGGTGGCCTTCCCAAGTGCCAGTTCCCAAGAGTCCTGCTGATTTCCAAAAGGATCCTTAGTAACAGCCTCTATGTTATTTCCTGTGGTTAAATCTTGGCTTTGCCTTCACCCATGAACCCTCAGAGAGTGGACGCCATGTCTGATAGTCTGGTGTGTAGCAAGATCTCAAGAGAAGACTGTTGTCTGAGAGTTTAACCAGGCTGGAAGTTTGAGGCTAGACACCCCTCCTGACCCAGTCTTATCTTGGCATAAACCTAACCATCTTTAGTTTTTTTTGTTTTGTTTCGGTACTGGGGATTGAACCCAGGGACAGTATACCTTCTAGCTACATTCCCAGCCCTTTTATATTTCATTTATTTGAAATAGGGTCTTGCTAAATTGCTGAAGCTGACCTTGAATCTGCAATCTTCCTGTCTCAGTCTCCCAAGTTCTAGGATTACAGATGTGAGCCTCCACGCCTGGCATCTTTGATCTCTTAATGCTCCTGACTCTCTTACCTGGTTATTGCCTTTGCTGTTTTATTTTTCTTTTTAATTGTGTTTTTCTTATTTTCCATGCCATTGTTTCAGCAATGAACGTTCCATAGCTGCCTGTCTGGGAATAATTTGAAAACATTTTATGCTTTTCTATTGTATTTATGAAGTGTTTAGAAGTTCTTTCTGCTCATTACTTATCCTTTAATAATTTTTTCATGTATTTTATTAACTTTTGTAATGGAAATCCTTGTTTCAACATTTTTTTTTTTTTTTTGCGGTACCGGGGATTGAACCCAGGGGCGTTCTACCTCTGCGTTACACCCCCGGCCCTATTTTTTATACTTTATTTTGAAACCGGGTCTCACAAAGTTGTGGAGGGCCTCACTAAGTAGAGAGAGAGAGAGAGAGAGAAACGGAGAGGGAGAGAGAGAACTGAGGCTGGCCGCGAACCCGGATCCTCCGGTCTCCGCCTCCCAAAGTACAGGGATTACAAGTGTGCACCACCACGCCCGGCTTGTTTCAACATTTAAAAAGAAGAATTCTTGCTGGTAATCAGATGCTGGATTAAAATGAATTACATAGGTCATTTTCCTTTTTTGTTCATCTAATCAATAAATCATTTTCCTCCTTTATTTATCCAGCTAATACTCACTCATACTGCCTGCTATTGCCAACATCAAAAAATGGAGTTGGAGCCCGGCGTGATGGCGCATGCTTGCAATCCCAGTATTTGGGAGGCTGAGACTGGAGGATCCGAGTTCGCGGCCAGCCTCAGCTACTTAGTGAGGCCCTCCACAACTTAGTGAGACCCTGTTTCAAAGTAAAGAATAAAAAATAGGGCTGGGGGTGTAGCTTGGAGGTAGAATGCCCCTGGGTTCAATCCCCAGTTCCACACACACACACAAAAAATGGAGTTGGTTATATAATTTGGGATTAGGAAGGATATTTTATTTTTTTATTTTTATTTTGTGTGTGTGTGTGTGTGTGTGTGTGTGTGTGTGTGTGTGTTACTGAGGATGGACCCCAGGGGTCTCTGAGCTACCTCTGAGCTTCACCCTCAGCCCTATTTTATTTTTTATGTATTTTTTATTTTTATTTATTATTTTTTTATTTTATGTGCATTGCAATCATACATCTTGAAGGATATCAGGGTGGTTGATGTATGTATACATGCACTCATCGGTCAATTAGCCCTCCCCAGTTCCCACCCCTCTTGCCTCCCCCTCCCTCCTTCCCATTTTCAGCATAGTCGTTGACTTTGATATCTTTGTATATGTCCATCTTCTGTACCCATTTGTTTCCCTCTTCTTCCCTCCTGTCTCCCCCAGTTAGTTAGCATTCTTCGCTCATCTGAGGTTTTCTCTCTTTGTCTGGAGTCCCTCCTGTGTGGGGTCGTGGCTTATCCTCCCGTGACCCCAGCACTGGGGTACTCCAGGGCGGAGCCAGGGGCTCGCCCACCCTGCGTATCCAGTGCAGGGTGAGGGGTTCTCTGGGGGCGGGGCCGAGGGCTTGCCTGCCCTGCGTCCCCTGCGCCAGGGTGAGGGGTTCTCCGGAAGCAGGGCCAAGGGCTCACCCACCCAGTGTCCCCAGCGCTGGGAGGGGGAGGGTGTGTGTCTCTGGGGGCAGGACTGGGGGCTCGCCTGCCTCCCATACTCAGTGCTAGGGGGAGGGATTCTCTGGGGGTGGGGCCAAGGGCTCACACACCCCATGTCCCCAGCGCTGGGGGGAGGGGTTTTCTGGGGGCGGAGCCAAGGGCTCATCTGCCCCGTGTCCCTAGCACCAGGGGTATTCAGGGGCGGGGGCAAGGGCTCGCCTGCATCGCATCCCTAGCACCAGGAGGAGAGGTTCTCTGGGGGCAGGGCCAGGACTCACCAGCCCCGTGTCCCTAGCGCCAGGGGGAGGGGTTCTCTGGGGGCAGGGACAGGGGCTCACCCGCCCTATGTCCCTAGCGCTGGGTTGAGGGCTTCTCTGGGGGCGGGTCAAGGGCTCACCCACCCCACATCACCAGCGCCCGGGGGGTCTCTGGGGGCTGGGCCCAGGGCTCACCCAACCCATGTCCCCAGCGCCAGGGGGATCTCCAGGGGCGGGGCCAAAGGTTCACCCACCCCATGTCCCCAGCACCAGGGGGAAGGGTTCTCTGGGGGAGGGACAGAGGGCTCACCTGCCCTACATCCCCAGCGCCGGGGGGAGGGGTTCTCTGGGGTGGGACCAAGGGCTCACCCATTTCACGTCCCCAGCACCAGGGGGATGGGTTCTCTGGGCGCGGGGCCGAGGGCTTGCCCACCCCACGTCCCCAGCGCCAGGAGGTCTCTGGGGGCAGGGCCGAGGGCTCGCCCTCCCCATGTCCCCAGCGCCGGGGGGAGATGGGTTCTCTGGGGGCAGGGCCAAGGGCTCACCCATCCGTGTCCCAAGCGTGAGGGGGAGGGGTTCTCTGAGGGTGGGGCCAAGGGCTCGCCCAGCCAGTGTCCCCAGCGCCGGTGGGAGGGGTTCTCGGGGGGCAGGGCTGAGGGTTTGCCCGCCTCGCATCCCCAGTGGGGGTGGGTCTCTGGGGGCGGGGTCGGGGGCTGACCTGCCCATGTTCTCAGTGCTGGGCCTCTGGGGAAGGGGTCATGTCTCATCTATCTATGTCCTCAGTACTGGGGTGTTCCAGGATGGTGTTGCGCTGCTCATAGGGGACTGCAGCTGGCTGGCTCGTGTTCTCAGAGTTGGGCTGCTTCTGTGTATGGCCACCTCTTCTTTGTCGCATTCATTGAGGGAGCAGAGGCTTACAGCCCACCCCTTAAAACCATCATCGTTGTAGGTGCGGGTCTGGATTGACTTGGGCTTTATCATGTTTCAGAGTTGATCGATTTCAATGGTGGTCTATAGTCGCTTTTTTTTTTTTTTTTTTGCAGAACTGGGGATTGAACCCAGGGGCATTCTACCTCTGGGCTACACCCCCAGCCCTATTTTTTATTCTTTTATTTTGAAACAGGGTCTCACTAAGTTCTGGAGGGCTTCACTAAGTAACTGAGGCTGGCCACGAACCTGCGATCCTCCTGTCTCGGCCTCCCAACTACTGAGATTACAAGCGTGCATCACCATGCCTGGCTTATAGTCGCTGGTTTCACAAGGATCTGCTGTCTCTTTGCTGTTGGTCTCCAGGAGTCATGGTGTAGGCATGGCCCTGCATAGATGGTGCCTTCGCCTCCACTCTCCACTTACTAGGTGAAATGTTTGGAATTTTGTTTAGCCCCCTGTTCTGTCTGCTGCCTCGCACTCTGCTGCTCTTCGGCCCTCTTTGTTTTGTTGAGTTTTGTCTGCCCCACTTTTCTTGTTAAGAAGCAGTCTTCCCGCCAGCCGATTTTCGAGTTTCGGAGTGCCGGCGACACACTGCCTCCTTTATCTCACTCACCGGTGTTTTCGTTATTGGGCGGTTCTGGGGGGCCATGCCACATCTGTCCATGTCCTCGGTACTGTGGTGTTCTGCGTCAGTGCTAAGCTACTCCAGGGGGACCGTGTTTCACCCGCTCGTTTTCTCAGTGTTGGGCTGCTCTGTGCCTGGCCCCTCATCTATGTCTCTCCGCATCACTTTCTTTGTGGGGGCTGAGGCTTGCGTCCCACCCTTTCCAGTCGTCGCCATTGTAGGTGTGTGTTCTGAGTGAGCCCCAACCGCTAGGTTGATGTTAGAGAGTTGGAGAGTTATAGAATGGCAGAATTTAGATTCAGACTCCTGATTGAAATTTATCATGCCAATTTATTCTCACACTTCACTCCAGGTATGGGAGCCCTAACTCTGCACAGCTGAGATTCAGCGGGGGAGCTTACCAGAACGCATTTTCTTCCCCAGGTTCTTGGGTTTTCGCCGTTGGTGGGAGACACACCAAGCAGTTGTGGAGCACTGTGACAGGGAGTCTGGCAACTCACTTGACTTGGAGCTGGTGGCTCTCTGGGCCTAACTCTCTTGGGCCTTATATACTGTTTGATGGTGTCTTATCTTAGGTGGGCATATGCTCCTTCAGCTGAAGCTGGGCATGTGCAGTTACATCCACTGCTAGGGTTACATCATTTGGGGAAAAGCGGTAAACATGTCTTATCACTCACACCAGGCCTGGGGAAGTTCCCAGGCTGTCATTTTGGGTGTTTTACTTTTTACTCACACACATTTGCCTTCAAATGGCAGCACTTATGTCAAGCAATTCACAATTCAAAAGGGCATGTCCAAAGGCATTCTCCACAGTGTGGATCTGGTTCGATTTAGGCTTCATCATAGTCCGATGTCGACTGCTTTTGATAGTGGACTATAATCGCTGGTTTCACAAGAATCAGCTGTTTCTTTGCTGGAGGATTCCGGGGGCCACGGTTCTGGCGTGGCTCAACCAAGATGGCGTCTTTGTCTCTGCTCTCCGCTTACCAGGTGAAATGCTTTGAGCTCCCCACCGCCCTCTGCTCTTTCCACTGCCTCGCATTCCGCTGCACTTTGGTTCTCATTGTTTTGTTGAGTTTTGGCTGGCCTACTTTTCTTTTCAAGATTCAGTCTTCCCATTGGCCGAGCTCTGGCTCTCAGAGCACTGGCAACACGCTGCATCTCACTATTCCGCCATCTTGGTTCTTCGCTTTTGTATTTTTCAAAGTCTTTTATTTTTTATTTTGAAACAGGGTCTCACTAAGTTGCAGAAGGCCTCACTAAGTAGCTGATGCTGGCTGCGAACCTGCGATCCTCCTGTCTCAGCCTCCTAAGTACTGGGATTACAGGTGTGCACCACCATGCCCAGCTTCGGGAAGGATATTTTAAAGATGAAATAACAGCAGAATCTGTAGGGGGAAAAAAGTTCCTCAATGTGCCTATATGAAAAGTAAAAACGTATCCATATTATAAATCCAACATCCAAAAAATAGGAGAACTAGGGAGATCAGAGAAAACAGAGGAAAGAGTATCAAATAATATAGGGGCTGAGAGAAGGGGAGAACATATACTTAGCATGCACAAGCCCCTGGGTTCAATCTCTAGCACAATACATAAATAAATAAATCTTCTCAGAACTGAAGCCCATGAATTTCTAGTTTGAAAGGGCTCACTGATAGCCCAGCAAGGGAGTCTGAGACAGTACCAGGGAGGCTGAGACAGTACCAGGGAGGCTGAGACAGGAGGATCATAGATTTGCAGCCAGCCTCAGCAACTGGGTGAGGCTTCACAACTTAGTGAGACCCTGTTTTCAAAATTAAAAAATTAAAAACTAGAGCTAGGGGTGTAGCTGAGAGGTAGAAAGCCCCTGGGTTCAATCCCCAGTACCAAAAAAAAAAAAAAAAGGAAGGGTTCGATGACATCTAGCACAACAACAGATGAAAAAAGACTCACACCGAGGCACGACATTTTAACATACCGGAACTCTTGAATATTAGAAAATTGTTTTCAGAGGAGAGAAAATGGTCACAAAGACTGTAATTGGAATGGCACTAGTATTCTTTCCAGCAGTGCTACAAACTAGAAACCAATAGCAGTGCCTTCAAAATTCTGGGAGAAATGGTTTCTAACATAGAACTCAATTCCCAGATCCTCAATCAAGTGTGAGAAAGAATAAGGACATTTTGCCAGGCATGGTGGCTCATGCTTGTAATCCCAGTACTTAGGAGGCTGAGACAGGAGGATCACTGGTTCGCAGCCAGCCTCAGCAACTTAGTGAGGCCCTCCGCAACTTAGTGAGACCCTGTTTCAAAATAAAAAATAAAATCAGGTTGGAGTGTAGCTTGGAGGAAGAATGCCCCTGGGTTCCATCCACAGTACCACACACACACACACACACACACACACACAAGGGACATTTTAAGACACGCAAAGGCTCAAACCATGTGTCGTCTATGCACCCTTTCTAGCAAAGTTACTGGAGAATGTGCTCCACCAAAATGAAGAGGTGAACTAAGAAAGAGAAAGACCTGAGAACTAAGAAGCAGATGATCCAACATAAATGTAAGGTAAAGGCCATCTCCAGAATAACAATAAAGGAAAATTCAAGAATCACAACTCATTAGTAAGCCAAGAAAGTGACCAGTCCAGATGGCAGCAGGAAACCAGAGATCCAGGAAGGAGTTTTCAAAAGAAAGGAATGGAAAAGAAAAGAAACCAAGATTACCTGACGTATGTACAGAACCTGTGCAGGCGTGACTGCAAACCATCTGAATGATCTATCGCAGTATCTCCTGGTAGAGATAAGACCCTTGGGCCTGGCTCAGCTGCTTCCCTGGGCTGGGTTCAGGATCTAGATGGCTCAAGATGAACTCCACATAATGATGGAATGATGGAATGCAAACTCTGGAGTTGTGGTTGACTGCAAGTCCCAGCTCTTTCTAGAACTAGCTAAGTGCCCCTGGGCAGATTGCTCGATCCTTCTGAGTCTTAAATCCTTAGTTAAAAAAAAAGTGGGGGAGGGGGCCAGGCATGGTGTCACATACCTGTAATCTCAGTACTTGGGAGGCTGAGATAGGAGGATTGAAAGTTTGAGGCCAGCCTCAGCAACTTAGCAAGACCCTCAGTGTTTCAAAATAAAAAATAAAAAGAGCTGGGAGAGCTGGGCATGGTGGCACACACCTGTATCCCAGTACTTGGGAGACTGAGACAGAAGGATTGCAGGTTCAAGGCAGCCTTGTCAACTTAGTGAGACACTCAGCAACTTAGCGAGATGCTGTTTTAAAATAAAAAATAGAAAGGGCTGGGGGGTGTAATGTGGAGGTAGAATGCCTCTGGGTTTGATCCCCAGTTTCAAAAACAAAAGGACTGGGGGTGTAGCTCAGAGGTAGAAAGCCTCTGGGTTCCATCCCCAGTACAGGAAGGAAGGGAGGAAGGGAAGGAGGAAAGAAATACAAGATGATAGCGGGGCATGGTGGCACAGACCTGTAATCCCAGTACTTGGGAAACTGAGACAGGAGGATCACAGATCAAAGTGAAATGTTTTGGAAAGACATGATCAAAGTGAATTACTAAAAACAATTGCCTAGAATTAGAGTTCAGTATAGGAAATTCTATTTTTGTATTTTAATTATTTATTTTTGTTTTTGTGGTACTAGGGATTGAACCCAGGGGCATTCTACCCCTGAGTTACACCCCCAGCTCTATTTTATTTTTTATTTTTGAAACAGGGTCTCACTAAGTAGCAGAGGGATTCGCTAAGTTGCTGAGGTTGACCTTGAACCTGCAATCCTCCTGTCTCAGCTTTCCAAGTACTGGGTTTATAAGTGTGTGCCACCATGCCCAGCTCAATATAGGAACTCTTTCTGGGAAGGGTCTATTTCTAGGGTATTGCCTGCTGGGGCGCCCTGAGGGAATGCTATCCAGTGGACAGGCCTGAGGACAACAGACCCTCCTGCTTATCCCTGAGCACACCCCAGCATTGCAAAGTTATTCATTGTCCAACATCAGTTATCTTTTTTCCTTAACTAACATTGGTGTTCTTATGAAGAGATCAATGCTTTATATGAATTTTCAAATTAAGTCTCGAGCAACTTGATAAAGTAAGTTATTACATCTCCAATTTATGGGCAAGAAAAATGGAGATTCGGTCACTTGCCCGTACCAGGCAGGGCTGGACCTTGAAGGTCGCTCTGCCTGTCTCCAGGTGCCAGGCTCACAGCCATTACACTTCCCTGGCAGCAGACACCAGGAGTTTAAAGAAAATATAGATGGTGCAGAAACATTTGATAAATATACATCCTTGCCAGAAATTCAAGGAATGCAGATTCAAGTGACTGTGGAGCATTTCTCACTTAGCAAATTCGCAAAGGCTTTAGTTCTTCTGTTATTTAATTTGCTTGACATAAAGCAATGCACGGCCTTGGTTTCAGAGTTGGATTGTATATGGACACGTAAACTGAAAAACAGCAGACTTGCCCCTGCCCATCAAACACACGCATGTGCACACACAGGCACGCGCGCACTCTGAGGGGGAAGGGGATGTAATTCGAAGACAGTGCCTGAGTGGCCCTGTTTCTCCGCATGGCCTTGACCTACTGTCCACTGCCTTCAGACTCCGCACTTCCGCTGCTGCTGCACTCTCTTGGGAATGGTGGCGCCTGCCAATCCAGTGATCTTCCTAGTGGGGTGAAGCAAGGAGCTGGATGGCCCTGGTGGGAGGGGGATGGGGCGCTGGAGGGGAAGCTCGCAGCAAGAGGCCAAAATGACGCAATGCCCTTTGACATAGTCACCTGTCATCTCACAGTGGGGCAATTGTCCCCAAGGAAAAAACCAGCACTGGCCACATGATTTGTACAAAACTCTGTGGAAGTGCTGTATGTTCATTATAGTAATAATAACAAGGGGATTTTTTTTTTCACTAGGAGTTGAACCTAGGGACATTCTACCTTTGAGCTACATCCTTTTTTTTTTTTTTTTGAAACAGTGTCTTGCTAAGCCGCTGAGGGTCTCCCTAAGTTGCTGAAGCTGGCCTTGAACCTGCGATCCTCCTGTCTCAGTCTCCCAAGTACTGGAAGTACAGGTGGGCGCCACCATGCCCAATGTAAGGAGATTTTTTTTTTTATTTTTTAAATTTTTTTGCAGTACTGGGGATTGAACCCAGAGGCAGTCTATCTCTGAACTACACTCCCAGTCCTATTTTTTGTTCTTTATTTTGAAGCGGCCTGACTAAGTTGCGGAGGGCCTCACTAAGTAGCTGAGGCTGACCGCGAACCCGGATCCTCCTGTCTCCGCCTCCCAAGTACTGGGATTACAAGCGTGCGCCACCACACGCTTTTAAAAGCGTGTGATTTTATAAAAGATTTTTATAAAAGAGATTTTATAAAAGAGATTTTATAAAAGAGAAATAAAGACATTCCTAACTTGTGACCATCTCCCACCAATAACTGCCTCCTCCTTGGAGCACTGACTTTAGGAGAGTAGTTTTCAGCGCCCCTTAGGGGAAACTGAATGGGCTCTCCATGGGAGGCTTGGGTTCAACTCCTAGTTCAATTTTGGGATTTTAGTCAAGTTCCCCTGGGTTTCCTCTTGGGTCAGTGAGGATCACATTCCCTCCTCATCGAGTAGTCATAAGAACTGGAGGAAGTGGCCCTGGGCCGGCACCCAGCAGACGCTCAGCCTAGGAGAGGGAGCTGCCTCCAGCGAGAGCCTCAGTGCTGGCCCTCCCCTCATCCCAGTCCCCCTCTCAGAGGCCCCCTGGGCCCATCTGTCCTTTGTGAGTCCACTGAATGTTCCCATTTTCATGAAATGCAAACACAGACCAAATTACCTGCTGTTAGAAGTGAAAGTAGTGGACCAGGTATGGTGGCTCATGCCTGTAATCCCAGTACTTGGGAGACTGAGACAGGAGGATTGCAGGTTCACAGCCAGCCTGGGCAACTTAGGTCCTCTACAGCTTAGTGAGACCCTGTTTCAAAATAAAAAATAAAAGCTGGGCGTGGTGGCGCACGCTTGTAATCCCAGTACTTGGGAGGCTGAGACCTGAGGATCCGGGTTCGCGGCCAGCCTCAGCTACTTAGTGAGGCCCTCTGCAACTTCGTGAGACCTGGTTTCAAAATAAAGTATAAAAAATAAGGCCAGGGTGTAGCTCAGAGGTAGAATGCCCCTGGGTTCAATCCCGGTAAAAATAAATAAATAAATAAATAAATAAAAAATAAAAGCTGGGTGTGGTGGCACATGCTTGTAATCCCAGTACTTGGGAGGCTGAGACAGGAGGATTGCAGGTTCACAGTCAGCCTCAGCTACTTAGTGAGGCCCTCTTCAACTTGGTAAGACCCTGTTTCAAAATAAAGAATAAAAAATAGGACTTGGGGTATAGCTCAGAGGTAGAATGCCCCTGGGTTCAATCCCCAGTGCCAAAAAATTTATTTTAGCCAGGTGTGGTGGTACATGCCAGTAATCTCAGTATTTGGGAGGCTGCGACAGGAGGATTACAAGTTGGAGGCCAGCCTCAGCAACTTAGTGAGATCCTTAGCAACTAATCAAGATCCTGTTTCAAAAATTAAAAAAGAATTTTTTTAAGGGCTAGGGGTATAGCTCAGAGGTAGAACGCCCCTGGGCTCAATCCCCAGTACCCCCCCAAAAAAAGTTAAAAATATTTTAGAGTAATGAGAAGGATACTTTGGGCTGAGATGGGCATAAGGTTTGTTGATGTAGTAGACAATCAAGGAGGACTTCCCTAAGGAGGTAGCATTTAATCTGAGACCAGAAAGAGTCCATTTTGAGGCAAACCGGGGAAGCAGTCTAAGCGGAAGTCTTAGCAAACACAAAGTTCTCAAGGCAGGAAAAGGTTTGGCCTCCTGGGGGGAGAGCAAGGGCCACTATGGGTGGAGCCCAGTCCAGAGGTGGAGGTGAGAGGCAGAAGGCCACTAGATGACATCAGAGAGGTGAGCAGGAGCCAGATCAGCAAGGCACTGTGGCCAGGTAAGGAGCAAGGATTTCATTCTAAGCAAATGAGATGTCTCCGAGGAGGCCTCCGTCAAGAGCTCGCTGTGATCCGACCCACCTTCCTGCTGGTGAGAAGAGGTCCTAGGCCAAAACACCCACAAGACCTCGAGGAATGAAGACAAGACATGCAGAGCGCTCTCAGGACAGGAGCACTAGAGGGTGCCTTACACACCATTTTACAGATGAGAAAATAGATCTGAGAGGGAAGTCTCTTGATTTTCCACAGCAAGTTAATGGCCAGGCCAAAGAGACTAGATAGAACTTAGACCATGTGATGCTCAGTGACACCTCCCATTAGAGGAAGAAAAATTCCCAGACCCCAGGCCCCACTGGAAGGAAACCCTGGGAAAGTATGATCTAATTTTGTAAACTTTCTATTAGATTACCAGCTCATCCAGGCTCTGACTCAGCCTAGAGCCAGGGAACTCAGTTAATTTCCCCTTTTCTAACCGCTGGGCAGAGGATTTCACTTACTGCAGAGTCCCTGTCTTCTGAGTATGGGAGACAAGCCTGGGGGTGATGGGGAAGGTCTGGCAGAGGTGGCTGATCAAGGAGGTGTGCAGAGGACTTGTCCTCCGGAGACCACCTCCCTGCTCCTGGTGCCATTCTAAAATGCTGATGCTCCTCATGGAAGGAGGAAGAAGGGAGAGCCACAGGTAAAGCCAGCGAGGACTGTCCTCCAGAGATGGCCTTCAGTAAAACAGGAGGTCAAACTAGCTTCTCAATAATAGGAAGAGGGAGAGAGGAGGGGGTGGGGAAGAGAAAGGTTCCATATTAGGCACAAATCTGAGGGCTTTCCCTCATTAGCTTGGTTAATTCTCCCACGACCCTGCCAAGGGGTTAATATCCTCTTTTACAGATGGGCAAGGTTAATCAATTAGCCCAAGACACACAGGTGGTCAGCGACATTAAGGGGCCTATGGGCCAGGTGCGGTGGCCCACGCCTGTAATCCCAATACTTGGGAGGCTGAGACAGGAAGATTGCAGGTTCAAGGCTAGCACACTAAAAGTTAGCAAGACCCTATTTCAAAATAAAAAATTAAAAAATAGGGCTGGGAGTGGGGTCTAGCTGAGAAGTAGAACATCCCTGGGTTTAATCCCTAGTACCACACACACACACACACACACACACACACAAACAAACGGGGAACTATGATCTCCTCTTCTGGGAGCCTGCCCACCCTTCTGCCCTGTCACCCCCACCCCGTCTCCTTATCCTGTTATGTTTTATTTCTTGTACTTTCCCTATATGAGCTTGCCTCATTTATCTGATTGTCTTTATACCCTATAGAAGATGTACTGTGTGTATACTGCCGCACCCCCAGTGCTCAGAAAGGTTCTTGGCATGCAGAAATGTGCAGTAAATATTTGAGGAAATAAAGAAGGAGGTGGAGCCGGGCGTGGTGGCGCACACTTGTAATTTCAGTATTTGGGAGGTGGAGACAGGAGGATCACAGGTTCACAGCCAGCCTCAGCTACTTAGTGAGGCCCTCCACAGCTTAGTAAGACCCTGTTTCAAAATAAAAAAATAAAATAGGGCTGGGGGTGTGGCTCAGAGATAGAATGCCCCTGGGTTCAATTCCCAGTACCAAAATAAATAAATAAATAAATAAATAAATAATAAATAAAAGAAGGAGGTGGAAGAAAGGCTTTCCAGGAGAGGTAACATTTGTGCTAAGGCCTGAGTGCTGAGAAAAAAACTAGCCTCGTGATACTCTGGAGATATGGCGTGTGTGTGTGTGTGTGTGTGTGTGTGTGTGGTTCCAGGAATGGAACCCAGGGGCATTCTACCTCCAGGCTACACCCCCAGCCCTTTTTATTTTTTATTTTGAAACAGGGTCTTGCTAGGTTGCTGAGAGTCTCACTAAGTTGCCAAGGCTGGTCTTGAACCTGCAATCCTCCTGTCTCAGCCTCTCAAGTACTAGGATTATGGGTATGCACCACCATGCTCAGCATTTATTTATTTAGGCCTATAATCCCAGTACTTGGGAGGCTGAGACAGGAGGATCACAGCCTCAGCAACAGCAAAACTCTCAGCAACCTAGTGATACCCTGTTTCAAAAACAAAAAAATAGCTTGGGGTGTAGTTCAGAGGTAGATTGCTCCGGGGTTCAATCCCCAATAACTAACGCACACACACACGCACACACACACACACACACACACACACACAAATTGTGGTACTGATGATTGAACACAGGGGCACTCTACTCTGAGCTACATTCCCAGCCCTCCTCCCTTTTATTTTATTTTTAAATTTTGAAACAACAAAGCTGACCTCATCAAACCTGTCATCCTCCTGTCTCAGTCTCCCAAGCATTAGGGTTACAGGCATGTGCTACCAGGTCAGGCTTGAAGGAAGGGTGTTTTTGGTGGATGGGACAGCAAGAGCAAAGACCTTGAGGCAGGACAGAGTGTGGTGCATTTCATGAAGGGTCACTGTGTTTGAAGTGAAGTGAGAGTCAGCATAGTAGAAGACAAGGTCCAGGAGGTAAGCAGGGAGATCCCGGGCAGAGAGGGCATCGGCCCTGGCATACACTGGAAATACCCCAGAAGCCTTTAAAAACACCAGGGCTTAGAGCCAGTTGCCATGGTGCATGTCTGTGGTTCCTGTACTTGGGAGGCTGAGACAGGAGGATCACAGGTTTGAGGCCAGCCTCAGCAACTTAGCGAGGGCCTCCACAACTTAGTGAGACTCTGTTTCAAAATAAAAAATAAAAAGGGCTGGAGGTGTAGTTCAGAGGTAGAATGCCCTGGGTTCAATCCTGGCTTAATCAGCTGTCAGTTCCCAACTCAGGTGCAGGCAGGCCCTCTGACCTTGGGAAAAAGGTCACCGATACTTTGGAGAACTGAGCAGGTTACCATAGCTACAGCAGAGGAAGAGAAATGCCTTTATCAGAAGAAGGGGTTTCAAGGAAGCAAGGTTAGAGGCTGGAGGGGCTGCCAGGCCCTGCTGTTGGACGGGCCAACCCTCCTGGTTCTCGATCTCCTGGGGCCGCACTGGAAGTTGGTAGGGCGCACTGCCTCCAGAGGCACAGGGAGGCCTCTAGCCGTGGTCCACCGCCAAGGCCCCGCACTGAATCGCAGGTGAATCCAGATTCGGCACAGAAGCTGTTTCCACTGGTCGCGGGTTCTGGTCCTCCACGACTCAGTTGACTCACAGAGGTTTCCTTGTTCCCAGTGAAATCAGAGGTGAAGAAGTAGCTATTAAAAATACAGCTTGGGCCATGGCACACACCTGTAATCCCAGTACTTGAAAGGCTGAGACAGGAGGATCGCAGGTTTGCGGCCAGCCTCAGTAATTTAGCAAGGCTATCAGCAACTTAGTAAGACCCTGTTTCCAAATAAAAAATAAAACAGGGTTGGGGGTGTAGCTCGGAGGTAGAAGGCCCCTGGGATCAATTTCCAGCACCATATACACACACAAATAAAATATGTGCGGGTATGAGTGCAGAGGACCGATCGCTGGTCGGAGGGGGGATCCCTAACTCTTAAAAGGCCATGCTCCATAGACCCCTAGTTCCAGCTGCCAGCCACCAGGTGGGCCTGCGCGGACCCCTGCGATGGCATCCCCCACACCGCTGGGGCGTACTCCCCTCGAGCTGACTGGAAGAGCATCGTCAGGGCTGCGTAACAGCTCGGTGGGCAACGCAGCAGAGAACCCTCGTCTGGCCTGGGGTTCCCCGCTGCCCCGACGGCCTGGAGCGGGTGGCAGGGGCTGGCCTGGTGCTGGCCCTGTGCGATGTCGGGATGGTGTTAGTGCTGTCCCAGCAGCGGCACCACCACTCGCTGTTCACTTGCTTCCTCCCAACCTGTGAGTCACCGACCTGCAGTTCGTGCTCGCCCTGCCCTTTTGGGCGATGGACACCGAACGCTTGTGCCTGCTGCGCGGCCCCTACTAGCTGGTGCTCTACCACCTGTAAAAGGTCGCCATGGATTCCTGCTGCCCCTGACCACGCTGGGCGCTTCTGATGGCTCTCCTGACTTTGTGCTCTGCTGGCTGTCCAACTGAGCGCTCCTGCTCTAGGGGGCTCTGATCAAACCGAAGGCCATGGTCGGCCACCGCACCTACTTCCTGCCTCAGGCCTGCCTTTTCCCTATCTCCATCTGTCCGCTCACTCCAACAGCCACCTCAACTCGTTGCTTTACTGTCTGCTGTGGCCCAACTATGGTGAGGGCTGTCCAACCAGGCCGAAACCAGAGTTGGACACCACCGATGAGACCCAGCTGCTGCTATGTTAATACCAACGGGATGGGGGTAGATGGGACCATTTGGGGTTGGGGTGAAGAAGCAGCATCTGACTTCAGGACCGGTATTCTGGGGCCTCAGAGGGCAAGGGTTTGGCCTCTTGGTGGACATCACTTAAGACTGAGAGTTTGCCACCAACTGCGGGGCCTTGCTTAACCTTGGGAGGTGACCAGAGAAGACTTTGGGGAACCCTGAGAATGACTGCAGATCTCAATGAGCCCCACCTGCTGTGTTGCAGCCCCATGTCCCAAGGGCAAGTCCAGCTGCTGTTCCTAGCAAAGTCGAGTCTGACATGTCCTTGAAGTCCCCATCAGGACCCCAGATGTGGACGCCCGCCCGGCTGGACCGGGTTAGGGTGGTGGCCCAAGATGGCGCCTGGCTGTCAGCCAAGTCATAAGGCACGTCACGTAGCGTCTCGGATGACTATGCTTGAAGCATGCGCACTGTGCCGAAGGGCACGCGCCTGATGGATGATCTATGACACACCACCGCGTGCAGCCGCTCTTTAGCCTATGGCATTA
>PVJS01024030.1:0-29039 GCA_004027185.1 Glis glis
CCCGCCCACATTCCATGTCCTGGGCGGAGACATCGCGCGGCTCTGCCTTTGTGGGCGGGCCAGAGCGGAGAGACAGACTTCTGATTGGTTACAGCAGGCGAAGCGACCATCCGATTGGTCACTTCCCTGGAGGGAGGTGGGGTCGCAGCTGGGTCTCGGAGCCTAGCTGGGGATCCCTGGGGAGTCTCAAAGTTTGTGTCTGGAGCTGTAGTGGGAAGTGGGCTTTTTGCGAAGGGATCTTCTTGGGATGCGAGCGGATTTGTCGCCTTTGTTTTGGATGCACATCCCACTTTAACCCCTGCAGCCTCCGGGAGCCCTGGACTGCTGTGTCCCCCGGAATTCTTAGATCTCCGAGGACAGCGGACGGAGAACCCCTGGCGGCTCTGTCTCAGGCAGGGAAGCAGACGTTTTCCTGCCTGAGTGTATAAGCTATTCGCACACGCACAAGTACACGCACGCACACGCGGAGAGAGGGATCTCGCTGGTCCGAGGCGGCTCTGCCCGGCCCCCTCCTGCCCTCAGCATCCTCCGCCCAGCGCGGCCCGGACCACCATGGAGGTGCTGGAGAGCGGCGAGCAGAGCGTCCTGCAGTGGGACCGCAAGCTGAGCGAGCTGTCAGAGCCCGGGGAGACCGAGGCCCTCACGTACCCCACGGTGAGGACTCGCGGCGGGGGCTGGGCGGCTTTAAAAGGGGGAGGTGCTGTCAACAGCGGAACAGCTGGGGACCTGGGGAGTGGGAAGGCGAGCTCTGGGAAAGGGGCAGGCCAGAATCTAGACGTCTGGGGAGTTTTTCTGTCTGAGCAGATGAAGGTGCACACCGGGCCCCTTTAAACTTTCTTAAGAGTAAAAACACATTGTATTTATTTCTTTAACAATTTAGACCCCTCCCACCCCGAGGTGATTCCCCCCCCCCCCACATACCATTTCTCATTGCTAAGGGTTCTCTCTGCAGGAAAGAGGGGGTATGTTTTGAGAATTACATACCTCCTCCTAGCCTAGTTTGCTCCTGGTTTTTGTGGGAAGGTTTTCACAAAACTGGACAAGCTAAAGAAGCATTTTCTTTCCATCTGTCTCACACACTCTCTCCCTCTCTCCCTTTCTTATTTGTATTTTTTAAAGTACACGTGTGCGCATGTGTGTGTTGGGAAGCCTCCTCCACCTTAGGAGGAAGGCCGCTTTATTTGGCTTCTTAAACTGTACTGCCAAGAAATCTGCTTCCTCCCTCTTTAGAGGAAAGACCCGCCGAGAAGTCTGGAAAATCTGAGGCAGTGGCCTATTTCAGAGTCCGGGGAAGGTGGGGTAGCTCAGCACTAGTTCCCTGTTCCCTGGATGCCTCTTTGGAGATGCAGCTGTCACAGAGCTGTGCACGGTGTCTTTTAACGTTTTCAATTTCAACTTTTTTTTTTTTGGCATTAAATTTGCAAAATGAAATTTTGTTTCCAGAACTGACAATACAGCTCGGGTTCCAGATCTCTTTATCTCTTTGTTTCTTTTTGTATCCATGCAGAAGTTTGTAATGAGAGAGAACCCTAAGGAGCAAAGGAGAGGCTTGGTTGCTTTTCCCTCCGTGGTTCTTTTAATGGGGTTAGTACCAGGATATTTGAAACTTGGATAAAATGGCCTGCAGGCTCCACCTCTTTGGCCTTTGCCTCTGGCTCACAGTATTTTGGGAAAAGGGATGAGGGCCTCCACTGCTGATTCCCACCAAAAAGCTTTGAGGTGGCTGAGAAAGACTTGTTTGAAAAATGCAGAGTGCAGAGCTGAGAGGGTGTGGTAGTTCATGCTGGGGCAAAAGCCAGATGTTCAGCGTGATCTTCTGGGCTTTGCTGGCGGAGCCTGTCCCAAGGAGACCATGTGGGCTGCATTTGGATCGGGAGGTCCAGATGTGCTTCCTGTCCTTGGTAAAGAACCTGGAGTATATTGGCCCTCAAACATCATCTGATTATTGGGAGCTCCAGATGTATATACTAACATGAGCTACATTTCAACCATGTGCGGAGTGGCAGCTCTTCTCTTTTGTTCTGAAATATACTGCACTGTTACTGTGAAAATGTCCCACCCAGCAGCTGTAATGCCACAACTTTGGGGCTGTGTTTCAGACGCTGGGATGAATTACACACAGGCATCCACATGGCTGTTCCCGGGCCCTGTGGCTTGCGTTGTGAGACCCCAGGCCCACGTTTGAGAAGCTACCTGTGACTGTGGCATTAAGTCCAGGACCAGGAGGGAGAACGTGGCCTAGCTCTCACTAACATCTCCATGCACACTTTCAGGGGTAGAAGCCTCACATTCCTGTTGATGTTAGCAGCTCAGGTTTTCTGTGTCGTTGTGGTAAGGCAATAATGTGGCATCATTTTTCTTCTAATCCTCTTTTTTTTAAAAAAACAACTATTATGTTCTCTGCTTAGTCTAGTGTCTGTCTCTGAACAGCTCACTCCTACAATGCCGCTCGTCACTGCTGCAGGCCATCGCGACAAACTGTATACGAACTAGTGTTGAAAGAGGTATTCTATTCCTTTGAACCCATTTCTTGAGCTCTGTTGGGGATCCAGGTGCAGATCTGGTCATTTCTGTCATTTGTCCATAACGTGGGGTAGCCTGGTCTCCAGCTGCATATCCACATGGTAAAAGGATGAGCCGATCTGATTATGTGCTCAAAGATCTATTTATTCCTTCAGTTAATATCTACTGAATAGCCTTTATGTGCCAAACACTATTCTAAGCACTTGGCATACATCAATGAACAAAAATAAGCAGGCAAAAATTCCTGGTCTCAAGAAGCTTACATTCTCGTGTGTGCGTGTGTGTGCGTATGTGTGGGTGTGTGTGTGTGTGTGTGTGTGTGTGTACGCACTCACAGGAAAAATAAACAGTAAACGATAAACAGAGAAGTAAGTAATATTGTATGTTACATAATATAAGTGCAATGGAAAAAGTAAAAGTAGAACAGGGTAATTGGGGGATAGAGAATTCAGGAGGGAGGAAGGGCCAACTGTGGTACTGAACTGGGTGATCCGAGCCAGCCGTCTGTGCACGGATTTGAAGAAGTGAGAGTGTTCGCTCCACAGGGTAAAAAGCCAGAGCGTGTCTGACATGAGTCTGTGGTACCATCATCTGATTTATTTTTATTTTTATTTTTATTTATTTATTTTTTTTTGCGGTACCGGGGATTGAACCCAGGGACGTTCTACCTCCGCGCTACACCCCCGGCCCTATATTTTTATACTTTATTTTGAAACCGGGTCTCATGAAGTTGCATAGGGCCTCACTAAGTAGAGAGAGAGACAGAGAGAGAGAGCTGAGGCTGGCCGTGAACCCGGATCCTCCGGTCTCCGCCTCCCAAAGTACTGGGATTACAAGCATGCGCCACCACGCCCGGCCCATCTGATGTTTTAGATTCCCCCATTTAGGTGAGTTCTTTTCCTTGTAAATACAGGTTACTTCTGGGATACTGGTGCCTGTTTTTGGAATGACCCAGTGAAACTTTCCAAGTCCCATGAACTGGGCCTTGCACAGGGAGGAGAGCCTGCGAGGTGTGGAGCAGGCAGGTGTAAGTTTGGAAAGTGGTCAGAGATAACAATAGCTCAAAGGGAGGTCCCCTGTGCAGCCCCACACGGCCCCGCTCTCAGTTGGGTGCTTTGCTGTCGCCATCTTGAAATTCTTCATAATTTTTGAACAGGGACCCCCCATTTCATTCATTTGGCACTGGTTCCCACAAATTATGTTGCTGACCCTGCTGAAAGACATTGTGTTCAGAGCTTTGTACCATTTATCCCTCTTAATGACTCAGTGAGAGTCATTTTTTTTATTCTCATTTTACATATAAGAAACCTGAGACTTACTGAGTTTAAATAACTTGGCCCAGGCCCACAGCTAATTAGTGACACAACCTGGATTCCACCCCAGGTCTGCCTGTCTCCAGAGCCCGAGTTCTTGCCTATCACACAGGAGGGATGAAGAATTCTGACCTAAAGAGAAGAATCTGAGTAAGAGGTGGGGAGGGAGTGGCTGGGATACAGAAACTGCTGAGCCTCACCACAGCTAATGTTTAACAGGGGCTGACAATGGCAGCCACCAAGCCTTCTTTGCGTGATCACTTCCATTGTTCTAAGTAGAGATCCCCTCACCACATGCACGATGGCTAATGCTCTGTTTTAGTAAACCTGTCACATACCTGATTTCAAAACTACAGAATGTCCTGGTTGCCTACAGCTGGGCTTAGCGTGTTTCTCAGGCAAGCTGTCAGGAGCAGGGTTTTTCTCATGTGGTTAGTTATGAAGGCTTTCTGGTTTGCAAAGCCCAAGGCTTAGAGGAGACAGATTAAAAGTCTACCAAAGAATGAAGCGCAGAGGTAGGGCAGATATGGACTTGCTTATTAGATCCCGAGTTGCTAAAGCCATGGGCTTCCTCTTAAAGCTTGAAGTTAGCAGGGCTGGGGTGTAGCTGAGTGGTAAAGTGCATGTTTAGCATCCTGGAGGCCTTGGTTCCATCCCCAGCACCATACACACACACACACACACACACACACACACTTTCCCACTTTCCACTCAGATGATTGAATATTATTTTATTTATTTATTTATTTATTTATTTATTTATTTATTTTTGAGGTACTGGGGAATGAACCCAGGGACATTCTACCTCCGAGCTACACCCCCAGCCCTATTTTTAATTCTTTACTTTGAAACAGGGTCTCACTAAGTTGCGGAGGGCCTCACTAAGTAGCTGAGGCTGGTTGTGAACCCGGATCCTCTGGTCTCAGCCTCCCAAGTACTGGGATTACAAGCGTGCACCACCATGCCCGGCTGAATATTATTTTAATTCAGTGACTATGAATAATACTTTTATGAAAGCTGTTACTTCCAGATTAGATGCAGATTAAAAGTGTGTTCAGAAAAGATGGCAGCTCTAAAAGCGAGGAGCATGTCTCGTAGGGTTTGAGATCACTGTGAGAAGTGCCTCTTTCTCCAAGGAAGCTGGATATTTCTCACATTCATGTTGTGTTCCTGCAAGATTCTGTGCCAATTACATTTCTGGGAGTTCTATGTGGGTTTTTGCAATTTATTTATTTTTTTACTTTTATTGGTGCGTTATAGTCTTATAGTCTCACATCATAATGTAGCTCATAGTGATAGTGACATACATGCACACAGTGTTTTTGCCATTTAAAGAGCAAAATAATCTGTACATTTTATCTATGAATATTATATATGCACCGGTTATATCTGGAAGAATGTCCAAGAAATGGGTAACTGGGAAGGGGATTTGGAGGATTAGAGGTCAAGAGAGGGAGGGAGGCTCAGCTATACATTATACCCTCCAGTACCATTCAAATTTTTACCTCCTGGATGTGTTTAGACAATGAAGAATTGCAACTTGAAGGTGTCCTCTGGAACTGGACTGGAGGTCATTTTTATCCAAATGTCCTTGGGGGCAGAGGGACATAACTCAACACCACTCAAGTCTCTGGAAGCCTTGGATGGAGAATAGCAGAAGTGGGAATGCTTGGAAGAAAGGGGCTCTGGGGTGGGGGTTGACAGTGGGTTTGTGTATGATAAACCTTGTGATCTTGGTAACTTTCTTATATCCTTGTTTAGCCAACAGGAAAATAAAGATTTTATAAAAATATTTTTGTCAACTACTATGTCCTTTTTGAAAAGTATATCATAGGCAAAAGTCTTTGCAGAAGTTCTGCTTGTTTCAAATGCAAAATACTTATTCAGCCAGTTATTTGTAAAATGATTTGGTGGTTATGCTACTCAAATTTTATATCTGGTCAGTTCTTACAGTGAAATGGCTGGTCCCAGATAGAGGCAGGAAGGGAATGCTCAACCTACCGGAGTCCAGATGGGAAGCATCTGGCTTCCAGGTCTCACACTGATTGCTGAGAAGTGGTTGGCTGGTCTCACCGGCTGGCGGTTTCCTCTGCCTCCTGGCGGGCTCAGAGACTGATAGGGTTCCAATGGGATATTGAAGTTTTGGGTTTGATATTCTAGCTTGGGCTCACCTCCTATGAACTGATCCCTGGCCAAGTTCTGAAGGAGAGCCTGGGGCCTCGTTGGCTGAGAATATTAAATATTATCACTTATGGTCATCTGATTTCTATCAGCTGAATTAGCATAGAGTTCCAGCAGGACACAATTGTGTGTGTGTGTGTGTGTGTGTGTGTGTGTGTGTGTGTGTGTTACTGGGGATTGAATCTAGGTGCATTCTACCTCTGAGTTATACCCCCAGCCATTTATTTATTTATTTATTTGCTTGAAACAGGGTCTCACTAGGTTTCTGAGAGTCTCACTAAGTTACTGAGGCTGCCCTGGAACCGGTGATCTTCCTATTTCATCCTCCCAAGTACTGGGATTACAGGTGTACGCCACCACGTCTGGCAGGACATATAATTTGCCATAAGTATAATTTGTCTTCAAGGCTCTCGTTTGACCTTTCTATACCTTCTAAACCCATTTTGTGTTTCCCTCTCTCCTCAGAGCCCAGGGCTCATTGTAATGATGTTCTCTTTCTGCCTCTTCAAATTTTGCTCTCAGGAAAGATTTGATAAATGTAGATGAAAATTTAAAATAGTAGTAAGGCTTAACGTGTTACCACTAAAGGGCATTTGTATTTAACAAAAATTACCTTTGTATTTAACAATAATTACCTTAAAGTCGAAGGGGTGGATCTCTAAATGGAGAGCTCTGGGCACTAGCCAGGTGGTAGGGGAGGAACGCTTGGGAATGGGTGGAGAACCTTCCCGACCTTGTTACTCCATACGTGTGGCTCTTCTTCATAAGGCAGCCTTTTGCTCATGTGTGGCTAATTTATGCTTTAAGGGATTTTGTTTTTCTATTGACTTAGCCAAAGAAAAATACTTCATGTAGCTGGGCGTGGGGTGCACACCTGTAATCCCAGTACTTGGGAGGTAGAGACAAGGGGCTTGCAGGTTCAAGGCCAGCCTCAGCAATTTAGACGTTGTTTCAAAATAAAAACAAAATAGGGCTGGGGGTGTAGCTCGGAGGTAGAATACCTCTGGGTTCAACCTCCAGTCCACAAAACAAAACAACAAAAATCTTTGACCCATTATTTTATCGTCTCTGAACTTGTTCTTGCAGTGTTAACATGGGTTGGGGGAAGATAGGCACAGGCACGATCCTGAGAGGTGAAGGGAGGTACAGAGTTTTGTATTTGCTGTCCTTCTTGGAAAATCTCTGAGCTATAATGTTCTATGGAAACAAGTAGCTCTGAAGTGAGGTTGTGCTTGCAGAAGAAACGAAGGCTGCATCTTGATTAATAATGGAATTCATTACAATGCTTCCAGGTGTAGTATCCCCAAGCCGATCCAGATGGGCTCACGCAAGTAAATTATTATCTCACGCTGCAAGAAATCTGGAAATATAGCTCCTTGTTTGAATGATTCAGCAGGCCCTCAGTCCTCATGAGTCTTGGTTCCATCCATCTTTGTTGGAGGCATGATGGACATAGGAGCTGCAGGTGTTACGTTAAAAAAAATGATAATATCCAGTGGAAGAAGAGAGGTTGTCTCTTCCTTGTGTTGTTTTTTAGGATGGAAAGAACTCTAGGTTAGTAGCCTCCATGTTTATTTTTCTTAGAGCTTTATTGGTAAGGATTGGGTCACATAACCATTTCTAAATTAGTGGCTGGACAGGGGTATGGGATTTCTATGGTTGGCTTAGATTAATCATTTGCGGATGGAAGAGATACTGGAGACTGAACCGGCTTGACCATTTAGTACAATAATTTGAGTTGACTGTTCTTAGTGAAAATATGTGTTTGTTTAACAAAGACATGCTTGTTTCCTCACAAAGATGGGCTAACAACTGGAAAATGCTTAAAAATCCACAGTAATTAGCCCTGAGAGCAAAAGGACAAACCCAAATACTCTGCCTCTTGCAACGTTCCGAGAACATTATTTAGCTGTGGTACCGTTGCCCATATAGAGGCAGGAAGAGTCTCTCTGAAATGCACACAGAGGCTCCTCATGGAGGGCGGTGGTGGTGTTGGCGCGGAATGGCTATGTCCTGACTCATTAACTAGGACGTGTAGAATTAGCTATATTATCTGGACTCTCAGCATCAGGGTCAAATACCAGGGATGGAAGTAGCTAGCTGAGCCTGTAATCTTGCTCACCATGCAAGACAAGAATGACTTGTTCTGTTGGAGGTCCCACAGCAGGCAGAACGCTGAATGCCATTTTTCAAAGGAGCTGTTTTTCCAGTTACATATGGCTATTCAAATATTGATGATGCCACATGCGCCTGTGTGCAGCTCAGACTGCCATGCCGCAGCGTGGCATGGCTCTCACCTGTCTGCTGACTCTCTTGGGGCATTTGGTGTGGCTACAGGGCATCTGGATTGTCCAAGTGAATGATCTTATGAACGAGGGAGGAGTGTCTATGTTCCCTGCCCCTATGAAATCAGAATCGAAAGGAAGGGACAAGTCCCCCCTTCTGTGGGTCAACCTTGAACTTATTCCTTCTTCTCCCTGCTCATCAGATGCTCTCTGGCTCTTCCAAATAAAGTTCTAAGTGACCCTGATTTTTCCTTGAGTCGATTGTGTCGGTTTTGCATGAGACACATAGGAGGCTACGGCCCAATTTCTTTCTGGAGAATCTGAGACCTGGAGCAGTAAAGAGATTTGCCCAAATGGAACACAAGCTGCTTGAGGACAGGAAATGTGACTGTCTTTTCTGTGTCCTCATGGTGCTTACTTAATTATTGCTTAATTATTATGTTCAGAGTTACATAATAATTGCTTGGTGCCCAAGTCAGTGGGGCGGGATAGTCCCAGAGAATGGGTAAGCTGGGGAGCCTTGGCCTCTTTTGTTAATATATGTTTTTAAACACTGGATTGCTCCAAATGCTTCTACGAATGTGAACGTTTGTTATGATAGTGACTCAGACACTTTAGTGCCAGTGTCTCTTTTTGGTTTTTTTAGAGACATGATGAGAATGGTTGAACAACAGTCCTGGTTTCTACTTGGAGTGGAGAGACGCCACTCCCACTGTGGAAAGGGTGGGCCTTTGATCCAGGCAGATTGGGCGTTTAGGGCCACTGGTTCTCTGGTGACCTTGGGCATATTATTTGGATCTGTTTCATTACTTGTCATTACCTGGCCTATAATAGATGCATTTTTCTACCATGTCCCCTAAGTCAAATGTCTCCCCTTTTGGGACAAGATGTCCCAATCTTAGGAGTCTGACATCATGTGGGAAGCAGAGGGGACCTATAATTATTCTTTCTTGTGCATCTGTATTTCTTCTTTCCAGCTTCTACCTTCTGCTTCTAAACACAGGTCTCTGCCTTGAACACCTGCTTGCCAGATGCCCTTTCTTGCTCATTTTTCCTGTCTTGTTTATGGCCAGGTTTTCTCAAACAAGCAGTCAGCAGCTGCGGCTTCTAGTTCCTCACTTTTCACTCCTGTATAGACCTCTGCGCTCTGGTTCCCATTGCTGACCACAGTCCGCCAACCTTTCCCTAGCTGCTAAATTCAATAGTATTTCCTCTGTTCTTGCCTGCTGGGCCTCATGGAAGTATCTGGCAATACCAACCACAGGGTCATCTTCTAACTTGTTTTTTGCTTTGGTTTCCACGACACTCCGGGGCTTCATTTTTCCTCCTTCACGGCCTTCCTTATCGCCTGTCCAATGTGAGCATTCAGTGCTTGGCTTTCTCTTCTTTCTGTCCACTCCCCTGACCTTTACCAACTTCCAGGCAGCTGGCTCCTAGATCTTGCTATCTGTCATTTGTTGATAGAAAGCAGGAGAGCTTTGGAGTATGACCCCAAGATTCTTCTCGGTCCACTCTAGCTGCAGAACAACTCTGCTTAGCTAAACCTTGAGTCTTTATGATGTTTACTCTGAGTGAGAAGAGCTGGGGAAATTTTGATCCCCTTTATCATTGCGCCCCTTTATCTCTGGGAATTCTAGTGACTCAGTTCTCCTCCTGCAGTTTAAATGCACCAGGAGCTCATGAGTCACTCCTGGGACACGGCTGCTTCCAGAGCCAGTGCCACCCATTAGATGCGGGCGGTGTTTTGACTAGACTTTTACTGCCACTTGGGCTTGGGAAACCTTTTGTGGAGTTTGTTGGGGACATATCTGAGTTCTTTGAATGCTTGCAAGGTCAATGTGAAAGTCAGACATAACCTCTTAGATAATGTACTGTAAGTTCCTCTGCCAGGCTCAGTTACAATGCCTCAAGTTAAATGACTTTGAGTTAGAGTTTTGAGTTTCTCTTCTCTGGTGTAATTTGTTTATCTAAACTTTCTTGACATTTTTGAAGGGCTTTTCTTTTCTTTTTTTTTTTTAAGAGTTGAGATGGGTTACTGCGAACCACCCAACCATCCATGTCTACTTCTTGTTGGAAGCATCAGTCTGCTCTTGGAAGAGAGTTTTTCTTTGGGGAATAAAGCATTCTGATGTATGAACTCATCATAGTATATTTGCTTTACACCCTAACTGTGAAATTATGTATTTATATTACATGTTCCTGAGGTCCCATTTGTATTTCATGCATTGTGCTTCTACCATTAAAAGTTTCCTGTCTATACAAAATGGGCCATTAAAGCAATGACACTCAACGATAGCATCTTTCTTTTGGACAATTCAATTGGCAAGTGTAGCTTGGCATTTTGTAGTCTCTGCTTTCTGACTTAAAACCTTGCCTAAGTAAAAACCCAGACAAAATAAAGAATGGAAAAACAGAGCGGCATAGAGGTAGGAAACATTTTTTTAACATTAAGGAAAAAGAAAACCCGTCTTCAGACTTCTTGGCAAGTAAGAGGAGTCTGGGGAAAAGAAAAAAAAATCCACAAACAGTTTCCTAGTTGTCTGAGTGGAAAATCCTGGTTTTGAATATTTCATATCTTGGAAATGTCTGAATAGTTTTTGTGTAAAGGGAAATTCCTTTTGGCTGAGAAAGAGCTCCCAGGATTCAAGCTGATAGGGCAATGTTTTTAGAAAACTTGGAGGAAATAGGATTCGTGATGAAAATGTGTTCCCACTGGCCAGTTGTGTTAAATAGAAATTTAATCCAAGGTTACCAGTGTGAGCATTTTTAAAGGTTCCGCCCATTAACTCCTTCCTTCCCCTCGCTTCCTGTCTGCACATCCTGGGGAAACATCTCTCACAGCTGGTTTGCCCTCTGATTTGAGGAACTTTATGCCTGCTCTAGATGGGGGCAGGTACACAGTTTTGACCTTGTGGCTCTCCCAGTAGAGTGGAAAGGAAGATAGATAAACAAGTCATCGAATTTCAAGTCATTAAATATCTGGTATGTGTTTTGCATTAGAGTTGTGTTCAAAGTATTTCTGTAGCAGAGGGGAAGGGATGGCCAGTCTGAAGAGGAGGAAGAGTTGGGGAACACTTCCCAGAACAGGTGATATTTGCAGTGGGTGATGATGTATAAATAAGAGTTCTCTAGGCTTTGGGAACAACAGGTACAAAGCAAAAGTGTGTGGAAAGAAGTCATGGTTGATTCTGAGAATCCCAAGTAGTTTTCTGTAGTTTGAGAGTAGGGAGCACTGTGAGGAGTTTTGGGAGAGAGACAAGATCACAAAAGGTTCGCATGCTTTGAGAACCATTTGGACATTCTTTTTGTAGGTAGGAGGGTGGGAGGATTTCTAACAAGAGAAGAATAGAAGCAGAACTGTATTTTAAGAAGGAAAGCCCAGTGGTTAGAAAGGATGGATCAGAGGGCAGATTTGATGAAACCAGATGACCTGCTGGCCCTCCATTTCATCCAGGAGGTAGAACAAGACACCATGAGGGCCCGAACCCCCCAGGGAGGAACAGATGAATGTGTGAGGATAAGAAGGTAGACTTGATGATGGGTGGGGGGCGAGGGTGGGATGCAGAAGACTTCCTGTTTCTGACTTGGCAGGCCCAGGCACCATTGACCTAGAATGGAAATATTTGGAGAGCGAATGAGTTTGGTGGGGAAGAGAAGTTCCGTTCAGCCTCAGTGACTGGTGTATTTGCGGCACACTCAGGAGCGATACCTCAAAGGCCTTTGGACACTTGGGCCTGGAGTTCTGAAGAGAGGTCTGTACAGAGATGTCGATTTGGGTGTTAGGAGTCTGGTGGGGGTAAGTGGAGCCGAGAGTTCAGAAAGACCAGAGAGATGGGGAGAAGAAGATCTGCGGATGGAACTCAGAAAGAATTGGCAGGAAAGGTGGAGAAAGCCAGGGACACCCCATCACAGGATCCAAAAGTGGGGAGAGTTCTAGAGAGGGTCAAGAGAAAGACGGGCTGCCCATGGCCTTTGGTTGGCTGCAAAGATCTCCCAGGACTGATTTGCATGTTGGCCCAGGCTGGCACCTGCACACCTGCACACCTGCACACCTGCAGCACAGGGCTTTGCTGCATGCCTGGCTTGTGGCACCTGCGTGGAAGGAGAGGTATGTCCACGCCATAACATACATTGCAGAAAGGTAGGAACTGAGAGTAAATAGACAAGTTGTGTAACACACACAGCACTGCTTCATTTTCTAACACAATTAATGTCAGCCTCTAAATTGGCCTTGGGGACGTCACTGGTGCCTATGTAGTTTTATTAAGGCCCTTTCTTCGTTCTCTCCAGATTGAGCCCATCTATCCCTGGATGCCCTTCCAGCGGGCAAGGAGGGGTTTGTGCATGTGTCTCTTTTGTGCATGCATCCTTTATGATCCGCAGGCTTTGGGGTATGCCAAAAGATGGCCTCGGACTCTTTACTCTTCTAGAAGAGGGTTGGGATTTACCAAACAGCCACAAACATGGAGCCTTTTCCTTTCTTTATTTCTTCTGAGACTTGCACTGAAAATCAGGTGGACTCAACAAATGCTAAGAGCGACTTTGATCTCAGTGGCACTGACAGTATTTAAATGGCAGGAAAACAGAGGAAAAAAACCCCCAAACTCTCAGATTAAGCGGGCCCCTTTTTGTATGAAATGAGAGCAGGGGCGAGTGAGGGCAATGGCTTTGTAGTAAGAGTCTGAACTTGTAGAAGGAATGTCAAAATAAACGATGGTGTCTTCAAAGAGCGTGTGGAGCTCCCTGGGCTTTGGTGTCAGGACCCGCAGGGGGCTGTGGCGGGACACATTCCGGCGCCCCGCCCACCCTGCGTGCTGGATTCTGCCCTCGCTCTCAACTTTGCTGCATTTATTGATGTCCTTTCCTGGCCCTCAGGCCTTCCAGGGGTAGGGGACACAGGAATGGGAGGAAAAGCTCTTGATGAGGGCTGAGGTCAGGCACACCAGGGCAGAAGACAGAGGAGACTAGACCGTGAGAAAAGTCCTGTTTCCAGACAGTGCAGAATGGAGCGGGCTTCTTTGAGGAGTTTGGGATTTACTTCCCAGTCCCTCAGTGCGGGGGCTTAGGTGGGTTTCTGAGAAAAATTGGGAAACAGAGGACGCTGTCATGTTCTTTCAATAGGAAAGTATCATGTGAGTTTGAAGCACCTATGTTAAACACTTCTTCTAAAAAATAGATTTTCTTTTTTTCGAGCAGTTTTAGGTGTATTGCAAAACTGAGCAGAAAATACAGTGTTCCCAGAGACCTGGCCCCCCAGCACATGCAGCCTCCCCAGCTAGCAACATTCTGCTGTAACGGACTTCTGGAAGATGGATTCATAAGCTGGGGTTACCTGCGGCAGCTTTTGGTTTTAACTTTGTTATTTAGAATGAGTCACAGATAACTTGGTGTGGTGGCACTTGCCTATAATCCCAGAATTTGGGAAGCTGAGAAAGGAGGATTGTGGTTTTGAGACCAGCCTCAGTAACTGTAGCATAAAGGCCCTCAGCAAGTTAGAGAGACCCTGTTTCAAAATAAAAAATAAAAAGGGCTGAGAGTGTACTTTGGAGGTAGAACACCCCTGGGTTCAATCTCCCACACCAAAAGAAAAAAAAAGTCATGATAGCCAGGCACAGTGGTACATACCTGTAATCCCAGCTACTGGGGAAGCTGAGACAGGAGGATTAGAGGTTTATTTGAGGCCAGCCTTAGCAACTCATCCAGACCCTATTTCAAAGTAAAAATTAAAAAGGGCTGTGGGGTGTAGCTTAGTGGGAGAGTGCCCCTGGGTTCAGTCCCCAGTACCAGAAAAAAAATGAACTGCAGATAAGTTTCCCTTTGTAGTTAGCAAGAAGACACATTGACCCCTAAGAGCCTTAAACATGTATGTGTGTGCGTGCATTGTTTTTGCTGTGGGTTAACAAAAACTTATTGAAACTGCAGGTGCACACCTATAGATTGCAATTTCAGTAGAATGCCCTTGAAAAGTTAAGATATTTCCCTCCTTTTTGCATTTACAAAGGACTTAGTCACAAAACTGTGTCCTTTGCAAAAGGACTGAGCTCTAGTGGTGAAATACTATGTTTTTGTAACCAAAGACCTGGAGGCCAGTCTTTGTAGCTATAGCTTTCAGCTCCCTGCTCTGGGATGGTAGTCACTGCTGAGGCACTGCCACGAGTTGTTTTTCTGGTTCTGCTCTGAGATTGCAAGTTTCCTTTCCAGGACTCCTCTGTAGCCCGTGACCCACATTTAGGAGCTGCTGGAAGGCCCTGGAGTATTGGGGTGAGGCCAAGACCCAACCCAGGCAGAGGCAGACCTGTCCGCCTTGGGTTTGAGGACATCTGTCTCTAGGTACCTGGGGACCCTGGAAATCTTAACATACATGTTTCCTTGTGTGGTGAGAAGGAGGCAGAAACATAGCTGCCAGACCCCCATTTGGTGAGAAACACAAGGTGGGTTGCAACCCAGTGTGGCCTTTTGATTTAAATACAGACTTATGGGAAGAAACTGGTTGGGCAGAGGTGGGATGGCCGAGTGGGCTGAGCATGATGTCTTAGCTTTTTCATTTCAACTCTTCCTGCCTTGCTCTGGGATTCCGAGTGTCCTGTGGCCGTGGATTGCTCAATATCTGGGTAGAGGGTTGGTAGAAAGCTGGAATTTTGAAGTCTGCACAACTTCATAGCCTGATCACCACTGACAAAGTATTTATCCAGTGAGTCTGAGCTCTGCTGGCATGGCACTCAATGATGGTACCCTCTTGGCGCATCAAAGTAACAGATGAGGCAAGTCAGAGCAGGTGGAACCCATCCGAGGGGCCCGGTCGGCTCCAACCCCCACCCACCTGCATCCCATTCCTATTCCCCACCTCCATCCCCATTCCCATACCCAGTTGCATGGAGCTGGGGCACTCTGTGGCACACTTTTTGGGAAGCCCCAGTAGGTGTGCTTTTTTTGTGTGTCTGTGGTCCTGGAGATTGAACCCAGGGGCATTTTGCCTCTGAGCTACACCCCCAGCCCTATTTTATTTTGAAACAGGGTCTCAACTAAGTTGCTGAGGGTTTTTCTTACTAAGTTGCTGAGGCTAGTCTCGAACCTGCCATCCTCCTGTCTCAGCCTCCCAAATACTGGGATTACTGATGTGTGCCACCATGCCTGGCTACTTCATCTGTTTTAACCACTGTTGTGTCCCCAGCTTTCAGAACAGTATTGCCACATTGTAGGTGTCAACAGAATGTTTGACGAGTGAATAGAGTAATGTATTACTGAGTCTGGGTGTACAATCTGGCTCTTGTTCTCTCTGACTGTCTATTTGAGGCTGCTTCCCAAGGCTGGGACAGAGGATGGGTGACATGTTATAAATGAATTTCTATCACTGTGCCTGGGACCAGCCACTACTAGGAGATGTTAAGTTCTTTTCCTTCACTTTTCTACTCTGGTAATTTCAGAGCAGCATAGAAAGACCCCTGATGAATTCTGATCTTATGGAAAAAGTTAATACATAGAATAAGGTCTCTGTATTGCAGTCTAGTTGTGAAAAGGCATTTAGGAGCTGGGCGTGGTGGCGCACGCTTGTAATCCCAGTACTTTGGGAGGTGGAGACCGGAGGATCCGGGTTCGCGGCCAGCCTCAGCTCTCTCTCTCTCTCTCTCTCTCTCTCTCTCTCTCTCTACTTGGTGAGGCCCTCCGCAACTTCGTGAGACCTGGTTTCAAAATAAAGTATAAAAAATAGGGCCGGGGGTGTAGCGCGGAGGTAGAACGCCCCTGTGTTCAATCCCCGGTACCGCAAAAAAAAAAAAAAAGTCATTTAGGGAAAAAAACCTCCAGGTTCTGAGGCTCCTACCTGAATCCTCCTAGGCTCAAGGCCTCGCACAGATTTGCATGACTGAATTTGCACCTCAATATTTCAGCACCTGCTCCCGAGGAACCGAAAGTCTCTGTAAGTTTTGAGGGGGAGGGTTGGCGGCAGGTGTCGGCAAGAAGGAAGACAGGGGATGGCCCATTCCACGTCTCTGCTGTCCCCTGAAACAGCCTTCTGTTACTGGACATTGAGACCATTTGCATTGCTTTTCTAATATAAATAGGTTTTCTGGGGCTGATCGTGATATATTTAGGAATCCGTTAGCAGGAGGAGATCGGGGAAGGAACTGTAAACATGGCCTTGAGCAGCCCAGGTGCAAGTCCTGCCCACAGTGCCAAGGAGAAGCTGACGGCCTCTCCCTCCATGTGACACTTCTGTCCCCTGAGGCCTCCCAGGAAAGCAACTTTGGAATGCTATTGAGAAGTTGGCAGGAAAGACATTCAAGACACCTGCTCGCCCTCTGACCCACAGCATCCAGCCTTGGGCTTTCTAAGGAACTGATATAAGTAGGCTGAGACAGGAGGATGACAGGTTTGAGGACAGCCTCAGCAATGTAGTGAGATTCTCAGCAACCTAGGGAGTCCCTACTTCAAAACAAAGAACTAAAAAGGGCTGGGGGTGTAGCCTGGAGGGAGAACGCTCCTGGGTTCAATCCCCGGTACCACACACAGAAGTCGATGGAAGTAGAGTTCAGCGAGAGAACCTCCCAGGAGCCCTGCTTTCTCGGGAAGTAGGACTAAGCAGGTCTTCTGTGCCTGCCTTTTATCCAGACCAACTAGTGTTCTATCTCACAGAAATTTCCAGGAAATTCTAGCATATGGATGGACCCCTTTCCAGCATGTCTTATTACTTTGGCATTTCAGTAGTACTTTGGGGGGAAGCTTTTGGAAACCTCTCTCTTCATCTCCAGCTCCCCTGGAAGCTATCCACTTTGATTCTGAGCAAAACACTCATTGCTGATACTGAGGTTGAATGAAGGCGAGCGACTCCGGAGCTGCGGAGGCTCACAAGTCTTACCACGCCGCCCGGTGGCCCTTCTCCAGCAGCCCTGCAGAACAGTCTGCAAATGGGACACTTTATGTTGCCTTTGGTCTTTCATGAAATGCAGACACCTTCCATGGAAAAGTTTGTTCTTTGGTGTTTGCCAACCGAAAGAAAAATATCCTGGTAGGTAGATTTGTTTTTCTTGTGGCCCTTTTGAGAAATGATCACCTGAGCCAAATTTGGTTTTAGAAAAACAAAACAAAAAGCATCAATGACAATAACACAAAACAAGAACAAAAACATAAAAATCACAAGCCTGTGTGTCACTTGGCTTGGAAATAGAGTGATTTAAACATGTGGGGACTACTTATGCCATGAACCAAGAAGTCCTGAGCTAGACCCTCCAGGGATGCTGTAGTAATTGATCACTACCAGCGGGGCCCAGAATTCCCCCACCCTTTTGTTCTGCTGTCTTTAGCAGGTAGACTTTTGTCCGCATGATGACAAGATGACTGCTTCCCCTCCAGCGTTGCGTCAGCCTCCACGGTGGAAGGAAGGAGGAGGCAGGGGTAGCACCTGCCTTAGAAAAGCCAAGGCTTCCTCGGAGGTCCCCAGCAGAATTCCTTTCAGATGTCACTGGCCACCTCCACCTACAGGAGAGGCCGAGAACGTGCATGTTTTATTTGGAGACCTTTCTACCTTGGACGAAATTGGTCTGTCTGATAGAGGAAGGGCAAGATGGGTATTGAGTAGATAAGCAGCAGCATTCGCCACACCCCAGGATGACATTTCCCCAAACTTAGACAGTCGTTGATCTGGTAGGGACTTGTGAGCTGGCCGAGCACAGCCCCTTCATCTCACAGATAATGGAACTACTTTCTTTCCTCTGACTTCTGCTCAGTGGGCCAAAAACCTCAATTGCACTTTTCAGCACTCGTGGGCTGGGCCGCTCGGGCCCTGCTCTGCAGACGGTGGCCGGAGCGTGAGCGGGCTCTAAAGGCTCTTTCTCCAGGGAGGAGAGTGGCCGCCAATAGGCGGTATGTGTCTGGGGATGAAAAGGCCGGATTATGCTTTCTCAGGAAAAGCGGCCGCCAGCCATCACTACTGGGTCGCCCCGGAGTGCAGAACCTGGAACCCAGCTTCCTGGAATGGTCACAAGAGCCTGGCCAAGTCAGGCCTGCCCTTGAGGAGTGCGTGCCTAGGAAGGCCAGCAGCTCATGGGAGAGAGAAAGAGCTGAGATGTCCGCAAACAGTGAGGAAGGCCCAGGGCAGTCTGGGAAGGCGGCTCGGGGCGGTGGCTCTGATCAGGGGTTTGTAAAAATACTGCTTTGAGAACAGGCGGCTTTGCCAGGTTGGGGCAATTTAATCACAGGCCTGAAGCCTGCTGTGTTTTCTTTAGAAGAACAGCCCAGAAGTTGGCAGTGGAGAGGGAGTATTAAGATACCAGATGTATTTGGGATGTGCTGAAAGACCACTGGCCTGGCACCAGCATTCCCTTTGAATTTTCAGTTTTATTCTTCTCCTCCCTTCCCTCATCGCCGGTACTGCCTCGTACCCCTGGCATGGATTTCATTCCTGCCCTGGCTTCTCCTGTTTACGATTCCTTCTTTGGGGTCCCAGCCTCTCTCCTCAGTCCTAGATCCATGTGCTCTTGGGGGTTTTCTCCAGCCTTGCCTTGGGGCCTCGTGGCTGATGAGGCAAAATGAGGGGCCGAGTGTCTCAGGGGCTCCCGGTCCCAGTGCGCCCAGATGTGCTTTGACATTGAGAGTCTGCAGATGTGTCATCTACGCAGGCTGCTGTAACAGAGCACCGTAGAATGCGTGGCTTACACAACAGACCTTTATACCTCGTAGAGTCGTGGAGCCTGGGAAGCCCCAGACCCAGGCGCCAGCCAGTTCTGTTCCTAGTGAGGGCCCACTTCCTGGCTTCGTAGATGGCCACCTTCTCCCTCTGGCCATACGTGGTAGAGAAAAAGTGATCTTTTGATCTCTCTTCTTGCTACGTCCTCTTCATAGAAAGCTACTAATCCCACCATGAGAGTGGGACCCTCCAGACCTCATCTCCCCCTAATTACTTCCCACAGGCACCGTCTGCAAATTCCATCACCCTGGCTGAGGGCGTCTATATACGATTTCCACTGGCCACATTCAATCCACAGCACCGGAGCTTTGCTAGAGTTTCATGAGACTCCCAAGAGACAAATGGGAGTGACCAGGGCAGCGTGCTTTCTACTGGAAGAAACCTGTGAGAGTTGAAAACCTGTGGAGTGGGGGTTCTTTTTTTTCTGACTTCTCTACAACATTTTTTATTTTCTGCTTTTTTAAAAATATACTTTTATTGGTCCATTGTAGTCTCACATCATAATGTAGTTCAGAGTGGTTAGGGACATACATGCACACAGCACTTGGTGAGCTTTCCCCTGGCTCCCACCCCTCTCCCTTCCCTGCTCCATATACGCTATTGATATTAGCATTGGTATTTTCACCTGTGTATATAACATCAGTGGAAGTGTTTCCTTCATTAATTCTCCACCCCCCCTCCATCTCTCCACTGAGGTTTCTCCTCCATTACTTGGAGTCTCTCTGGTATCCCAATTCCTCCCTAGCTTCCGCATATGAGAGAAAACATTTGATCCTTCATTTTCTGTGACTGGCTAATCTCACTTAACATAATGTTCTCCAGGTCCATCCATTTTCCTATAAATGGCTTAATTTTGTTCTTTATTGCTGAGTAGAATTCCATTGTGTATATATCCTATAATTTTGTAATCTGTTCATCTGTTGATGGACACCTAGGTTGGTTCCATAATTTGGCTACTGTGAATTGTGCTGCTATAAACATGGAGATGCATGTATCACTATAATATTCTGATTTCAGTCCCTTTGGAAAGATACCCAGGAGTGGTATAGTTGGATCACAGGGTGGATCCATTCTTAGTTTTCCAAGGAATCTGCATTCTGATCTCCTTAGCAGCTGCACTAACTTGCAATCCCACCAACAGTGTAGAAGAGCTGCTGTTTCTGGAATGGGGGTTCTTAAGCTAAGTCCATGGGCCCAGGCAGGACTGGGACCCTCTGGAATTGTCTTCCAGGATCTTGAATGTGTTGTGGGTTTGTTCATTTTTCATCAAAATTCTGAAAGGTGTGCACAACCCAAACAATGTCAAGAGCTACTGTCGTGGAGTCTGTAGAGTGGGGTCCACCACCAGCATTCTGTCTTGCTCCTCCCTCCCCCATGCTGCTCTGTCCTGCATGGCTTTCCAGAGAAGCCCTGCTCCCTCTCAGACCCTGACCACTGCCAGGTGAGCTTACTGCCTTAGAACTAACACGAGCCCTTCACCACATTATGCATCTGTACATCTGTACCTTTCTTGAGCAACTCTCACCTTTTCTTTTTTTGGTACTGGGAATTGAACCCAGGGGGCATTCTTCCTCTGAGTGACACCTCTTGCCTCCCCCCTTTTTTAAAACAGGGTCTCACTAAGTTGCTGAGGATCTCACCAAGTTGCTGAGGCTGGCTTTGAACCTGCGATCGTCCTGTCTCAACCTCCCAAGTACAAGGGATCATAGGCATGCACCACCACGCCCAGCTTAACCTCCCTTTTTGAAGAATATATGAAATGAGTGGCAATCTCACATCATAAGCCAGAAAACCCATCTTGCTTATTAAAGACATTTCATAGTATTTTCAAGATTCTGACTCAGAGAAGACAAAGATGGAAACCAACTTTTCTGACCATAAATGGAGGGTTCTGACCACATGACCATTCATAAGTCATTCATGACCTTCCTGAGCTAGACCATTGCTGACCATCCTGGCCGGGGTGGGGGGCTCTTCCAGGCTGACTTGAGGGGCAAGGGTGGGACGTCTGGGCACACATTTTTGGCCCATGACTTTCTTTCCTAGTTGATTTCTGTGGGGGCTGGAGTGATTTTCAGCCCCAGGCTTCTTTTTTCTCTTTCTCTACTTCCTGGTTCTCCCACGCTGCTAATCCTTTTGAACCCATTTTGAATTTTATCTGACCTCCTATTATATGTTTCCTTTAAGTCACTTAAATCCTTCTCGAAACCTGACAAATATGAGTGAGTTTAAAGGGCACAGACGCAACAGGATCTGGGCTTAGCCGAGGGCTGGGTCACTCTTAACCCCAGCGCAGTCCTTGAAGGACACAGGAGACATTAGCAGGTGTCCTGCCTCCCTTTCCACACCTGGCCGTCCTTTTCCTCTTCTGCTTTCTGTCCTTCTCTTTCCCTGTTCCTGTCCTTTGCTCTCCTCTCCTTCCCTCCACTCAGTCTTTTCTCTTCTTCAGGCTCTGTCCATGCAGCTCTTCCTAGTGCTTGGTTCTGTGTGGTGTCTGTTCTTAGATTCTCCAGCCTCATTGCAAGGATGGTGTTCCGGAGGGCGATACCTAAATGATGTGCGTCGGTAAGGGTCTTTGGAGGATTTCTCTCCAGCATTTGGAAACTGTAACCTTGACTTTCCAAATCTATGGAATAGTTGGGGACATAGGAGGAGGTCACAAGGTAGATTACCAGGGGCCAGTGTATAAATAAAGAGCAGCAGAGAGAAGAGAGGAACTCATCTCTCATAGTGGGCAGTGAGGAATTTTACTAGTGGCTAGTGGAAAGTATGTTTTCTATTTTGCCTTTTCTGGTCCCCCACTCCTCTCAGTTGAGATACTGAACCTGTAGCTCTACCAGTTTTGGAACCTACAATGAGAAATCCCAGTCCTAGTTCGATGTGGTGGCACACACCTGTAATCCCAGTATTTGGGAGTCTGACACAGGAGGATCTCAGGTTCGAGGCCAGCCTTGGCAACTTAGTGAGACCCTCAGCAACTTAGTGGAACCTTGTTTCAAAATAAAAAATAAAAAGGACTGGGGGTGTAGCTCAGTGGTAGAATGCCCCTGAGTTCAGTCCCTAGTACTAAATGCACACAAAGAAATCCCAGTCCTGTGTTTTAGCAGCCTGGCTCCCAGGTTGACTCTTTATAAGTGTCTGCAACTCTTGGGGTAAGCCTTGGGCACCAGCAACTCTTCCCTCCTCCTTTCTTTAGTTGTGTCTGTCCAGGCTGAGGTCAGCCCTTCGGGCCTGGTCCTCTGTTCATCTCCTTGGCTGATTCCACCCCTGAGTTGCTCCAGCCAAATGAACCCGCTGGAACCATGAAACTCCACTTTCTAGAGCAAAGGTTCTGTCTTGGCCGCATAGTGTACTTCCCTAGGAGCTTAAAAAATCCTGATGCTTGACTCCCAGCCTGAGAGATACTGATTTAATTGAGGCCTGGGCATCAGGAATTTTAAAAGCTTTCCTGGCACTAGCAAAATGAAACCGAGGTTGAGAACCGCTGGCTTGGAGTGTTGCTACTCAGAGTGGTCCGCGGATGCGTGACATGGGCACCGCCTCAGAGTTTGTCACTAATGTAGACTCTCAGGCCCTACTCCAGACTTTCTGAATCATAATCTGAAGGTCAGTAGATCCCCAGCGGGTCCCTGTGCATGCCATCTTTGAGAACCACTGGCTGAAGTGTCCTTCTGCCCCTCCCATGAGGCCTTGCACCCTAACCCTTTGCAGAGCACCAAGTACTGAGGCCACATGGAGCTAGACGGAGCCCAAGAAACTGACTTGGTCCCCAAGAGACCAGCGAGGGGGTCAGTTCCACATCTGGATTGGGCTCCCTGCTCCCTCCATTCCTAATTCATTGTACACCTGTTCATTCAGAAGTCCCAGCACGTTTCAGTTTCAAGGCAACCCGTGCTCTTATTTTGAAATTAGGGTCTGGTGGGACTATTAACAGACTGTGCTTTTTGATCATTTGACCTTGAGGTGTTTGCTTGGTCATCCTGCTAGAGTTTGTCCTGTCCTGACCGCAGCGGAGGTGGGAGCAGGAGACTACGACTCAAAGGAAGCCAGACCGGGGACAGGGGCACCCAGAGATGGCAGGTGCAAGACACTGGCCTTTTTTCCTCCCTCCCCACCTCTGCCATGCCCCTCTGGGAATACAGCTCTCACACTGGGCCCAGGCTTGACCCCCCCATCCTCTTCCAGCCCCGCACCCCAGGAAGATGTGGCCCATTACTCAGATTTTGCACTTAACACACAATTATTTTGAATTTTCTTTTTCCCAGAGTAGCAGCATCTTTAATGCTCGCGCTGTATTTCTTGAGTTTTGTCCCACATCTTTGAGTTCTCAGTCGCCTCTGAGATGCCTCAGCCCTCGCCCCTTCCATTCGCCCACTTTTTTTTAATCTTAGTAATTTTAATGGAAGAGTAAATGAAACATTATAACATAAATGCTTAGAGAGAGGACAGTAATCTTATTCCAAATTACATAAAGAAAAGGCTTAATAAATATTACAGTTTTTCAGGCATTACAGTAGGAACCTTAACCGTTCATCCACTCTTGTATCTCTAGGCCCTCGCTGGCAGTTGGTAAAATGAGAACATGTTTTATTCAGGGCTGTCTTTCACAAGTAGTGTGTGTGTGTGTGTGTGTGTGTGTCTAGGGATTGAACCCAGGAGCACTCTACCACTGAACTACACCCTCAGCCACTTTTATTTTGAAATAGGGTCTGGCTAAGTTGCTGGGGTTGGCCTTGAACCTTCGATTCTCCAGTCTCAGCCTCCTAAGTACGGGGATTAAAGGCATGCGCCACCATGCCCACCTCTTCCATAAATGTTCTTGAGCAGTCAGCACATTGTGCTCATTGCTGCCATGGGCTGGAGGATGGGGGACCATCAACTTAGTGGGGACCCTCCGCCTGCCTCAGTTGCACCACCTGTAGCCTGGCTCTAGCAGACCCTTCATTCCTCACCACTTCCTGGGAGTGACCATGGGTGGGTCCTTCAGCCTCTGGACCCCCAGTGGCACTGCCTGACCAGTGTCCTACATTTGTTTTCTACACACTGTTATTGAAAACAGTATGACATGACTTACTAACTTGTAGATGGCAGCAGGGCTGTGACCCCCTTCCTGGACATCTGTCCTCTTTGCTTGAGTTCAGGAGTTGGGCAGGTGTAGAGTGCATCTGGCCAGGGGGCTCAGAGGGACCCGGAGCTCGGGACCGGTTCTTAGGAAGCAGCTCCAATGGACCAGCACCCTCCAGACATTTGACCCAGCATTGCCAGGAGACCCGAGTTCGAAAGAAACCAGAAGTATAGTTTTTTTGGGGGGTATAAAATCTCCCACTTTTTAAAAGTTGTTCTTCTAATGCTTTGCCAACAAATTAAAGGAAAAAAATAAAAGAAAGACATGAAGTAGATGTCTTATACACCGTTCAGAGACAAATCATGGCCTCTCCCCAAACTCACAGAACTGGAACAGTGCTCTCACCTGTGTCTCCTGTGCTGAGACCCCCTGGGTTAGCCTGGACTCTGGTTCATAAAAAAACAGTTATTTGTGCAGCTACCCGAAATGCTCCTGGAATTAGAACCAGAAATGACACCAGGACATTTCAGTAGCTTTGTGCTGCCTGCTTTTCCAGCTCGTTGTTTTCTGTTGTAAAGTTTTTGGAGAATGACTGCTTTACCCGGCCTTGGCTTCAGCTTCTCTGTAAAGTGTCTGAGATTGGGAGAAGGTGGCCAAAGTCAGGACATGTTCATTTTGGGGGTCGTTAAAGTTCAGTAGTCTCTGATTTAATCTTATTTCTCTTGGTTTCATCTACTTCATTTCTAATGTGAAATGACTATAATAATTTTGATTTCATGAAGTTGGTATGAGGACTGAGAGCACGTATGTGGAATCACTTCAGACAAGGTTGAAAGTGCTCCCCAAACATAAGGAACGGTTAAGTTCAAATTGTGAGGTATTTGTGGAAACTGCTTCTCCATGTCTTCATAAGTTAAAACAAGGTTTGTTAGTGTTACACATGGTTATCTATCATCATCATCATCTATCATCTATCTATCTATTATCTATTCATCCTGTCTATCATCTATCCATTCTATCTAGTCTGTGTATCGATCTATCTATCCATTCTGTTTATCTGTCTATCCATCTGTCATAATTTACCCATCATTTATTGCCTTCAATATGAAATTCATTGTCCAGGCCTTCCTGAAATTGCTACTAATGATTTGGCTAGATGCCCTGTGGGTGATAGGAATAATCTTTCCAGAGCCGCCATTTGTCATCCTTTCTTCTGAGTTCCCACAAGCGTTGCGTTTCCCTACAGTTTTACTTGTAATCACTGTGTCGTTGAGTCACTATTTCCTATGTGTGCCCCGGGTCTCCCAGAGGATAGAAATGGAGACGCTGCTGCTTGTGGCCCATGCATTTTGATGTTTGGATCTTCTAGACAGAAAAGCTAGTCAGGGCTCATTGCTAATCCTGCTTCTCCCTCTGGCTATATTTTGGGCAGCCCTGCAACCCCATGCCACCTTCCTCTGTGGGCAGGAGGCAATATAAGGGGCGGAAGGAAGCTGGCGAGGAGGGAGGGAGGTGGTGGGCAGGGCTAATGTTCAAGGCTAGAAGCTCAGGGAGTGTGTGGACCTGAACCTCTGGATTGAAGGGGCGTCTCCCTCTGCAGCCCAGCCTGCATCCTCGCCTCTGTTGGCGGTTGTCTGTGTGTGTGTTGGTGTGTACAACCAAGAAGCTGGGGCCCTGCAGCCTGCGTAGCTCATAATGCTCATGCAGCCCTTGCTCTCTACCCTCCCCAGCTCCCGGGCAGCAGACCTCATGGGATGCAGAGCCTTTCTTACCCATCCCCTGGGCTGCACATTTGAATTACTCAGGGAAATTAAAAAAAAAATGGTAGGGCCTGAATCCCACCCAAGATTATATACAAATTTCTGAAGATGGGGTGTAGGAGTTTTCTAACTAGTCCCCAGATTAGATATGCAACTGAAGCCTCGATTGCAGATTGAGGTCTGAAATTTACTATGTAATGCATGAAAAATGAAGTCAAGCGCTATCAGCGGAGAGGTTTGTGATAAGCAAGAACTTTCTAACGAAGTGTTACGGGTAGCATTTCAACAGTTGGCACTTAGAGCTCATTATAGAATTCTTTCAACTTTGCTGCAGTTTACATTTTTTCCAATGAGAATGTTGGGGAAAAAGACACAACATCTCACCAGATGTTGTAATATGCAGCCAGGTCTGAGGACTATTGGACTCCCATGAAATAGCGAGGGCCAATGCGAGGAGGAGCTTCGTGCAGGAAGCTGGGGCTGCTGCCACCCACGGCTCCAGGCAAGCGGGCATGAGTGGGGGACACTGCCTTGGCCCCCTGCGGAAAGGACCGTGGGTCTTAGCACATGGCTAGTGGCTGGGTCGCCACATGTTTACAAAAGAAGCCCAAGAAGGCCCCAGAGAAAGCGGATAAGAACAAACTCTTGGCTGATAAAATATCCATGTTGAACCTAAAATTTGATCAATTAGAGTTCTGCGTGCCTTTGCTTCCCATATTAGTATCCAGAAAATGGATTTTTTTTTTATTTGTGGTACTGGGGACTGAACCCAGGGGCATTATACTTCTGAGCCACACTCCCGGCCCTGTTGATTTTTTTTTTATTTTGAAACAGGGTCTTGCTAAGTTGCCACACACTAGGGGGCTGAGACAGGAGGATCGTAGGTTTAGGGAAATTCGATGTTTTCGAAAGACGCTGGCTCCTTAACGGGAGGTGCCGTCTGCAGAACATCTGGTTCTTCCTCGTGGGCGTGGGATCACGGAGCAGGAGGAACCACCGAGGGTCATCTGGCCCAGCCGCCCACGCTGTGTCCCTCCCCGGGGGCTGAGCTCAATTGCTCTTGATTTCTGCAGCTGGGCGGAATGATTCTAAGGTCACTGTTTCAAGAATGAAACCGTTTTTAATTCCAGGGAATGAATATGGTTTAAAACAGTTTCCCTAAGAGGAAAATAAAAGCTGTCTTACACATAGCTGATTGCCTCTTTCTCTCTCTCTCTCTTTCTCTCTCTCTCTCTCACTCTCTCTTTTTTTTTTGTAGTGCTAGGGATTGAACTCAGGGACATTCTACTCTGAGCTACACCCCCCAGCCCTATTTTATTTTTTTAAATTTTGAAACAGAGCCTCACGAAGTTCCTGAGGGCCTTGCCAAGTTGCAGAGGCTGGCCTTGAACCTGTGATCCTCCTGTCTCAGCCTCCCAAGTACTGGGATTACTGGCATGCGCTGTGCTACACCTGGCTTCTTTCTTCCTCTTTTAAAATGGGTGTATTGGGGTGCTGGAAGGGGAACAGAGACTCAAGGAGAAGCCTGTCGTGTGCTCCTTGCTTGGGTCCCCTCCTCACAGCCCAGGGTCCTGCCCTGCCAACTTCCTGGCTCCCCAGACTTGGTTCTGCTTTTACAGAGTGCAGAAGCAAAGGCCCTTCTGTCCTGCCCGTGAGGCTGGGGAACAAGCGACAAAGGCCCTTTAAGGGAGGGGGAAGGGCCAGAGCCCTGCAGATGTGAGGTTACAGTGTGTCAGCCCGGCCTCCCCGGAGCTGCAGCCAGCTTACTGCAGAGGCCCAAGTATGGGGCTCACTTGTGGGTTCTGGAAAAGAGATACTCTGCGGATTATGAGTAATTTTAAACCCTCGTCCAGGAGCCTCTGGGGAGCTCACAGAGAACGCAGGCAGTCTGTTCTCTTGGACTTTTTGGAACTTTGGTATGGATTAAACTCTTGCTGGGTTCTATACACTAATGTCCTTGTTGAGCTTGGTCTATAACTTTTTTTTTTTTTGGTACTGGGGATTGAACCCAGGGTTGCTCTACCTCTGAGCGACACTCCAAGCCTGTTTGTTTGTTTGTTTGTTTGTTTGTTTATTAATTATTTATTTATTGTATTGGGGGTTGAACCCAGGCACATTCTGCCTCCAAGCTACACCCCAGCCGTATTTTATTTTTATTTTGAAACAGGTTCTCACTAAATTGCGGAGAGCCTTACTAAATTGCTGAGGTTGGCTGTGAATCTGGGACCCTCCTGTCTCAGCCTCCCAAGTACTGGGATTACAGGCGTGTGCCACGATGCTTGGCTATTTATTTTTACTTTGAAACAGGGGCTTGCTAAGTTGCTGAGGGTCTGGCTAAGTTGCTGAGGCTAGCCTCGAATCTGCCATCCTCCTGTCTCAGCCTCCCAAATCCTGGGAGTCTAGGCATGCCCCAATGCACCTGGCTGTAACTTTATCAGTATCCACATCTATAAAATGCAGAGAAAGATGAGCCTCCAGGCCCTTTCAGCTTTTATAGGAACTAATTTTTTTAATGCTTTACAGGGTATAAAACACATTCATCGACATTATCACCTTTGATTCATACCAACTTCTAAAGGGTCTGAGTATCTCAAGGCTCGACACTGAAACGTCATCTCTTCTCATTCTATGATCTTTCCGTGCTAGCTTCTGTTGCTTCAGTGCCCTCTGCGTTATGCCAGGGCTCGCTGATATCCTTAACCTGCATCTCTCTCGGAGGCCTGATTATCCAGTTGCCAGCTTGTCTCGCTGCTGGGCTATCTCAAAGGTCCCTCGAGTATGCTGTTTCTGCCTCCCAGGCTCTGCCCCAAACCCGTCCCCCTCCCTGTGAGTGGTGCCATCATCCATCCACTTGGGCCGACCATGCCCTGGCATACACGGGTGACCTCGTCCTCTCTTAACACCTCGTATCCAGTCTGTTGTCTAGTCCCAGGGACCGCCCTTCCTAAATATCTTGACTCCACCCATTTCTTTCCAGCTCCTTGGTCCATCTCATTAGAACAAACTATCCCCATCTTTTTTTTTTTTTTTTTTTTTTTTTTTTTTTTTTTTTTTTTTTTTTTTTTTTTTTTATTGGTGCATTGTAGTCTCACTTCACAATGAGTATCAGTTTGGTGTTAACATACATGCACACAGCTCTTGGTGTCCCTCCCCCCGCTTCCCCCCCCCGCCTCCCCCCCACATGTAGCACTGAGAATGATGTTGGTATAATCTCACATATACACATTGTTT
>PVJS01024031.1:0-29036 GCA_004027185.1 Glis glis
CCCTAGTACCACACCACACACACACACACACACACACACACACACACATACACAAATGTGAAGGCAGGAAAATCAAATGGCATCATAATGTAGGTCTATTACAGAAAGTACATGTTTCTATAGGAAATGTAATTCAATAACTTGGATTAATGGAAAACTTTATCAAAAGATATTTTGTATGTCTTGAATTATTAAAGTTTTCTCACTTTACTTGGTTTGTTTGCTACTGTTTTGTTTTTCCCCCTAAGAATTTGTCACATGATATGAAAGTATTACTTTTATTCTACAATATTTCAATTTGTACTACTTTCCAAAGAACATAACACAAACATCATAATCAAACTCCCCTGTATTCTAGAAATTCAACTCCTGAAAGTGTTGCACACAAGTGCTGACTTCTGTGTCATGCTCTACTCTCTTAATTATTTTATAATCCAACAGGTTAGCAGGAAACAAAGAGTAAAGGGGAAAAAATTATAGCATGAGTCAACATTAAAAATAAAATAAAAGCCCTAAAAATAAACCTATGTATTTTCAAAACTGTATATACCTTGGGCTAACTTTTCTAATGTCACTATTACCATGTAAATTAAAGCCTAAAGCAATAACTAATTAATGCTATAAATTATCATTGCAAATTTTGGTCATGAGTACCTTTAAATGCAAATGTAAGTTCTATAAATAGGAATATAAATTTATACCCATCCCCTTTACTTCAAATTTTCAGATTTTTTTTTTTGCAGTACTGGGGGTTGAACCCAGAGGCGTTTTACCTCCGAGCTACACCCCCAGCCCTATTTTTATACTTTATTTTGAAATCAGGTCCCACAAAGTTGCGGAGGGCCTCACTAAGTAGCTGAGGCTGGCCGCAAACCCAGATCCTCCGGTCTCCGCCTCCCAAGTACTGGGATTACAAGCATGTGTTCTTTTTCAAAATCATGATTGACTTGATTTTGATTTGGTGAAAGTAAGAAGCCCTGAAAATAAGCATAGATTCTTAATACAATGTAGTATTGAATTGAAAAGAATAAATAATAAAATGATTCAATTCTGTCAACTCAATAGCCTAAGAAATACACATATCTCAAATATTACTGTACACTTTCAAAACCAAGTCCTGGAAAACCTGTGGCCCACTGAGAAGTAAGGACTGATACAACATGACATGTGATTATTTTATTCAGTCCACTGTTTTCAAAGTCATGGACTTAGCTTATTAGTAGCTAATGATCAGTGCTGTTAAAAAAATGAAATAAAAGAGGATGGAAAATATCTCAAGACATCATAGTCAATGTAAATATTAATGTGAAACTTTCATTTTGTTTTATTGTGTATACATTAAGGTGTATATATTAAGGTTGGTCTACGCTGCCTCTGTACATATTTTAGGTTTGGCCTAGAGATTTCTCTGTATGTAGTAAACTGTTCTACATCTAACTTCATGTGCAGACAATATCCTACTCTTGTAAGAAGTAGCTGAGTCTCAGTCAATTGTAAATGGCTAACTGTTCATATCATATTCAAATAAGTCAGATAACAGATGCAAACAATCTGTACTTCACTTCAATTTTCTGTATGTCACTTCCTTTTTGCTGCCTAAAAAGATAACCTGCTGAGCCGGGCGTGGTGGCGCATGCTTGTAATCCCAGTACTTTGGGAGGCGGAGACCTGAGGATCCGGGTTCGCGGCCAGCCTCAGCTCTCTCACTCTCTCACTCTCTCTCTCCCTGTCTCTCTCTCTCTCTCTCTCTCTCTCTCTCTCTCTCTCTCCTTAGCGAGGCCCTCCGCAACTTCGTGAGACCCAGTTTCAAAATAAAGTATAAAAAATAGGGCCCGGGGCATAGTGCGGAGGTAGAACGCCCCTGCGTTCAATCCCCATACCGCAAAAAAAAAAGATAACCTGCCCATGTGGTGGAGCCCAGTATTCTGAACCATTTGGGGTCTAGACTGCTCCCTAATTCTAGAATCACAAATACAGCCACGTAAGATCTGCCAGACTAGATTTGTTGTAATTTCAGCTTTTAGCAGTGTGTGTGTTTGTGAACACATAATTGTGTGTTTCCTTTGGTATATAGTTGGAAAGGGGAATTAATTTATTTGCTGTGAATTAATCAAGAAATCTTGAGGGCCATTGGTTTAACCAGTCTTAGTTTCAAACTTGTTCTTCACTGATATTCCCTACAAATGGAAATGTGATAAATTTTACTCTTCATTCATTTTCTTTTCCTTCTGCCCATACTAGATATTTATAGGGACATCTTAATCATATTTGTTCCCCCTCCCCAAGCAAAACATATAGGCAAATGATTCACTAAAAATAGTCTCCCTTTCCTCCAACTTTCTCATTAATATTAAAGTGGGTTCAGCTTATATATCAGTTAATTATTTATTTTAACTGTTGGAGTTCCTCTTTCCTATTGGTAGCAATCTTAAGTCTTTTCCTACCTGATGTAATTTACTTTAAAAATGTTTGTCTAGTTTGTACACCATTACATATTGAATTCCTGCCCTGTAGGTGCTCTATAATTATTGGATAAATAAATGAATAAGGACCTACTAAAAAGAGTATTCTACCAGTATACAATGACTTTCCTACAACACCCCTTCCTAACAAATTTTGAAATCTGGTTCTCATAAGTCTAAAGCATTCTCACTGGGATTTCACAATTTATGGGGTAAAAAGGGATTAAGAGTTTCTTCTTGACTGAGATTACAATGGGGCTGGCTAAAAATTAAATCTGGGAAGCAAACCTGTCTTGTTTGGCCCACACGTTTTCATCAACGTCCCATATTTAGGTGTTAGAAATTCTGGTGTAAATACAAAGCTGGACTTGAAAGAATGTAAGATCTGGCAACTTCAGGTCCATGGTTGGCTGGAGCTTGTGTGGCTTATGTATTTCAATGGTGCATGTGTATAAGTTCCTCCTAACCAGAAGAACCATTGTACCCATTGACCAACCTCTTTCTTTCCAAGCCCTTTGACTCTCCCCCATCTCTTGTAACCACTATTCTACTCTCAACCATAAGATCAACTATTTTGAGTTCCATATATGAGTGAGATTACATAGAATTTTCTTTCTGTGCCTGGGTTACTTCGGTTGATACAGTCTTCCAAGTTCATCCATGTTGTTGCAAATGACAGCATTTCTTTCTTTTAAATCTAAATAGTAGCTCATTGTATATATGTACCATTTTTATTCATCTTTTGATGGACACATAGGTCTGTTACATATTTTGGTTATTGTGAATATTGCTACATTAAACATGGGACTGCAGATATCTCTTTGACATACTGATTTCATTTTCTTTAGCTATATATACAGTAGTAGGTTTGCTGGATCATGTGAAAAGTTATTTTTAATTGTTTGAGGAAACTTCATATTATTTTCTATAATGGCTGTACTAATTTTTATTCCAAACCAAGAGTGTATAAGAGTTCGGCTTTCTCTGTATCTCCACCAGCATTTGTTATTTTTTGTGTTTTTGATACATAGGAATCCTAATGGGAGTGAGGTGCATTACATTATTGTTTTGATTTGATATCTCTGACGGTTAGTGATATTGAACATGTTTTCTTATACCTGTTGTCTATTTATATTTCTGTTTTTGAGAAATGTCTAAGGAAATTGAAGATGATATAAATAAATGGAAGAATATTTTATGTTCATGGGTTGGAAAATTAATATTATTAAAATGCCCACATTTCCTGTTATGGTTTAAATATTAAATGTCTCACAAAGACTAACATGTTGAAGGCTTGGTCACCAACCTGCAACAGTATTAGATTATAGTAAAACTTTCAGGAGGTGGGGCCTGGTGAAAAAAAGTTAAATTACTGGGATCATGTCCTATAAGGGGATATTGAGACCCCAATTCCCCTCTCCCTCTCTCTTTGCTCCCTGGCCTCCATGAGATGAGCAGATCCCTCTACCACATGCCACCACCATCATGTTGTACTGCCTGTCCACAGGGCCAAAAGCAATTAGGCCAATAATAGGCTTAAGCTTTGGGAACCATTAGCCAAAATAAATCTTTATGTCTTTTAAATTGATTATTTTCATGATGATGGAAAGTGACTAACGCACTACCCAAACCGATCTGTAGATTCAATGTGATCCTCCTATCAAATTCCCAATGTTATTCTCCATAGAAATAGAACATCCAAAAATACATATGGAACCTTAAAAGACCCCAAATAGCCAAAGTAATCTTTAGCAAAAGCAACAAAACTGTATATATCAGGCTACCTAACTTCAAAATATATTACAAAGCTATAAAAACTAAAACAGATTTTTATCTGCAGAAGGGTAGACACACAGAACAATGGAATAGAATAGAGAGACCATAATTAAATACAGAAATTTATAGCTAACTAATTTTTGACAAAGTTATCAAAAACACAATGGAGACTGAAGAGTCTCTTCAATGAATGATCCTGGGGAAAACTGTATATTCTGGTGCAGAAGGATGAAATTAGATCCCTATCTCTTACCTCACACAACAACCAACTCAAAGTGGACTAAACACTCAAAGTCCTGAAATGATAAAACTGATGGAAGAAAGCCTAATAAAATGCTACATGACACTACCCTGAGAAAATGACTTTTTAGATAAGATCTCAAAAACACAGTCAATAAAAGTAAAAATAGACAAGTGAGATTACATCAAACTAAAATACTTCTGCTGAGCAAAGGAAACAACAGAGTAAAGAGACAACCTACAGAATGGAAGAAAATATTTTCAACGTATGCATTGAACAAGGGTTAATATGCAGAACTTCTAAGGAACTCAAACAATACAACAGCAAAGAAACAATATGAAAAAAAGGGAAAAAAAAAGACCTGAATAGACTTTTTTTTTAGTCAGCCTTGAAGATGACTTAAATAGTTATAAGGTTCAGTTCTCTGCCATTTTCCTCCCTGCATCTAGAGTTTATCCCTCAGAGATCTTATCTAAGCTCCTGGACTCAGCTGTCATCTCTACTATAAAGAAAAACCTCCAATGCTGGCCTGTCTCCTGAATTCTAATCACAAATCTCTAAAATGTACCTCAGCTCAGAATCTTTGTGTCAAAAACTTAAACTGTAATCTAGCCAAAGCATACTTTCCCACTGACTGCCCATTGTTTATAAATGCTACCGCCATCCTCCCATGCACATAACCTTGAAGCTGTAACAAGTCTATATTTCTCTTTTTCCCTCACCAGATATTCAGTAAGTTATCAAGTCTAGTGTGTTCATTTTTTGAAATACTGTCTCTGTTTTAGCCTCTTCTTCCTCTACCCAAGGTCAAGATTTATCATCTTGATGAACATTAAGTTGCTCTCCTTGCTTTAAGCCTCTTGTCTTTCAATATAGATTTATTTGTAATATTAAAAAAATTGCCAAATGTTCACCATTTGTCAAATGTCTTGTCTTAAGAGTTAGGGAAACAAAAATAAACAAAAGAAAGAGAACCTCTACCCTCATGAAATCTGTAGCCACTGAGTGATACAAGCAAAGAAACAAACAGATTCATAATAATGTAATGTCGGGTAATAACAAATTGTATGGAAAAAAGTAAAGTAAGAGAATAGGGAATTATGGACTAGAGATGTACAAATTCATTTTTGCACCTCTCTTATCATTTACATATGTACACACTTAAAGGAAATTTGTTGCATATGGTTTTCCAGATTAAAATTCCTGAAATATTCATTACTTCTATTTCTCTATTCCAACACATTCAGCAACTATTCATCCATAAAATAAATGGAATAAACTCTAAAGCTTTCATCTCAGGGTTTCTTAATCTGGCCCCAAGTACTCTTTTTCCCCCTTTAGTCTATAAATGCAAAACTCTAGCAATATTAGCTAACTTCCTGTCTTTTATACTTTTCTACTTGATTGACTCCACACCTGAACCACCATAACCTTTCAGGTTACAGTGCAAAAGCCCCTCACTTTTAGAGATGTTTTCCTAACCACAACAATCCATTTCCCCGGGGAACTCTAGGTCAGCCAGTATGACACAGAATAGTTGATCTTGACAATTGACTCTCTGTGGCCATATTTTATCTACCCAGTTGAATGGCATAATTTTAAAAGAAGACTATCTTAAATTACTTTGCACTCTTTCCAGTACTTTGTAGTCTATGCAATCTTACAAAATGGTTGTAAAAAAGCATGTTTTTGTTAAGTAAGGGTTGACTGACCCATGCAATAAGTTGACCACAATCAGCCTTTGTGGCTCATCTACCACATACTAACATCGTCTTCTCTTTTCTCTTGGTGAACACACCTGAGATAGAATCATCATTTGAGGTTTCCTCCGGTGCCTTTTGTTTTCCTGCGTGAAAGCAGTGTGGTATTGGAATCCAAACAGATTTTTTATCATTTGGTGTCTAGGATGAAATCCTTGTCAGTCTATCAGCTTTCACACTTGCCACAAGGGGGAGCAGCAGTTCTTTGCCAGGAACCAGAATGTGGCCATAGTTTTATTCTGCTGTGAATGATACCCCAATACTTTGTTCACCTCCATATTTGTTCTCATAAATTCTTCTTTGGCATTTTTTCTCCTGTATGTGTTTCCCACAAATTATATCTACTCAGATTCATAATTTCCTACTTTTTAAAGAAGTGGATATCTGAAATGTTAGTACTTCTGGGAAAATATTTATTGTTGGAAATAATACTACAAAGGAAAACCACAAACGAACTTACAATGAATTTCTAACATGTGCAGGAGGTGACATCTATTTCTGTCCTTCAGTTTGCCCATAGAGTTTTGATGGCGGCTTAATACTTGCCCAAATAGGATATATTTTTTAACCAAAACTAAGATTCCAACATTGTTCGTGTATACAATTTTAGAGTTAATAAGAATATTATAAATAATTTGTACCAAAATCTTCCAGTCTATAAATGTATGGTCTCACTCTATTCTGATGCTCTTTCTCTGAAGCTCTATGTTCTCTTGTGATCTTAATATAAAAATTTGAGCATAAAGCTAAAATAGCTTTTTTTATAAGTCTGCCAATAATGTGCTAGGGTTGTTATAAAAATATTGCTTTGGGTTTTGATTACTACAAACCACCTTTAATCTACATATAGTACAAAATGTTACTTTGCAGTTGTTAAAGTGGATTTTGAAGCACTGGGTTGAGTAAAGAAAACAACTTAAATAATAATAACTGGAATAATAGCAATAAACCAGGTGTGGTGGCACGTGCCTGTAATCCCAGTACTTTGGGAGGCTGAGACAGGAGGATCAAAAGTTTGAGGCCAGTCTCAGCAATTTGTGAGGCCCTGTTTCAAAATGAAAAAATAGGGCCAGAGGAGTAGCTCAGAGGCAGAATGCTCCTGGGTTCAATCCCTAGCACCACACACACAAAATTAATAATAATAATAATAATAATAATAATATCAATAATACTATATAGTATAAATTCCTTATGTAAAAATGTGTGTGTATATATACATGGATAAATAAGTGTTTGCATAATATATATATATATATATATATATATATATATATTTATCCACTCATATATATATATATATGAGTGGATAAAGCCAAACTGTGGAAACTGCGACCCATGACATTCTAGGGAGACAGGAGTGGGTGGAGCGCCTTCCAGAGGGGTTTTCACTTAGTGCCATGTCTACTTCTATAATATTTGAGTTTTCGTAACAAATATGCATAACTTTTCAGTTTAAAAATAACTAAAAGCAAAAATTAAAATTAAAAAATGAGGCTCGACTGTAGGAAGGAAATATTACTTTGATGAAAGGCCATTGGACTTTTTAACAACAAAGAAATCCTTTCTTTTCCACTGAAAACATAATCAATAGTTGGTGAACCAGCCTAGTAATAACAGCTCAAAATTGAGTCACTCTGTATTACATAATGGCTAACAAAGAATGTATTTGTTTTATAGGACTGATCAAAAATAGTCTCATACAATATTTCCAAGTAAGTTAATTACATAAAATATATCATTTACTACAGTGGATGTCTTAAAGAAAGAAAAGCACCCCAAACTTTATTACTGATCATAAACCTGAGGCTAAAAAAAATTTCCCTTTCACCAACTTAGAATGGCCAAGTCTGGGATGCAACTTCTAGGCAAACTTCTTACAAATATGTCCTTCCATACACTAATTCCTTGCCATCTTTGCTTATCAAAATTTAATTACATAAATAGCTTTCTCTCATTTAAATTTAGCTCCATAGTTTCTCCTTCCTAAAATGAGAATATAAGAAAACAATTTTGAACTCAAATATCTGTTATGACATTGTTATCTTTTATTAAAGAGTACTCTTTTCCCATTCAACCCCACCTCACTCTATACCTCACATTGCCATAAAGGAAACTGGACTTCGGACTCCATTCCCCAACCTAGAACAAAATTAGAGAAACACATTCAGTCCTTCTCTTTACCTGGCTATTTCTCCCATGGATGAAGAAGCAGCTTATCTGATTGGTGAGTTTTGGTGAGAATTTGGAGTTCATCTGTGCCAGGCTTCTCTACTAGTTGAGGTGCTTGCTTTTGAAATAATCGACCCTGAATGGCCCTTCCTCTTGACTATTTCTTTTCCTCGTGGAGTAGGCTGTCCTCAAGTGAAACATACTTTCCTCCTCCTGCTCTCCTGTGTCTCTTTGGTAACTGCCTGTAGGAAACACAAGTCATTCTCTAGTTTCTCCACCTTAGGTGGGGAAGATCAGAGCCAGTGATAAAAGGTACTACAAGGTACCCAAGAGCCAGTATCCAGTATTTTCAGTAAAATCTTGATCTGGACTTTGATCTTCATGTATCTCCTTGGGTAGATTCTAAGTTATTTATAACATAGGAGCAGATGTGGAATATAATTAGAACTCACCTTTAAGCTTCAGAGCTATATATCCAAGTGCTTAATATGCATCTTCTCTTGGGCTTCTCAAAGTATCCTTAAAATTAACACATCCAAATGTTACTCATAGTCTTCTCACTTTGTTAAAAATCAACACTCAAAATGACATTATATTCTTTCTAGTTGTGCAATATGGAAACCAGAAGTCTTCCCTGGCCTCTCATTTTGATTTCCCATATTCAGTTTATTACAGAGCACTATTATTTTACCTCTTGAATAAACATCAAACCAGCCACTTCTCTCCATCTCCACTACCCACTCCCTTTTCTAAAACAACTTCAAGGGGGTGGGCATAGCAGCTCAAGCGGCAACCCAGAACTTTGGAGCATGCTTGTGACCTGGTGATTGTGGTGGACCCTATGGTACCCCAACAGGGAAGGAGCCCCTGGCCTAGCCACAAGAAACTGGACAATGAACATCTCATGAATTTCAAGAACAAAGGTCATGGCGTGGACATAAATGTATGGCAAAATGATATAAGTGGCTTATATGCCAAAAAATGGGATAACCTAGATGAAATGAAAACATTTCTACAAACACACAACCTTCCAAGACTGACTCATGAGGAAACAAAAAATCTGAACAGACTTATAACTAATAATGATATTGGATCCATAACAAAATTCTCCCAACAAAGAAGAACCAGGAAAAAAATGGCTTCAGCCAGTGAATTTACCAAACATTTAAAGAAGAATTAGTACCAATCCTTCTCATACTCTTCCAAAAACTATAAATTAGGAAACACTTTCTAACTCAGGCCAGCATTCTCCTGATGCCAATATCAAAGACACTACAAGAAAAGTGTAGACCTATATCCCAGATGGATATTGATTCAAAACTCCTCTACAAAAATTAGCATACTGAATTTCATGACACATTAAAAGGACTATACACTATGGCCAATTAAGATTTATCCCTGGAATTCAAAAATGGTTTAACAAAAGAAAATCAATCAATGTAGCAGGCATGGTGTGCATGCCTGTAATCCCAGTACTTGGGAAGCTTAGGAAGATTGTAGGTTCGAGGACAGCCTTAGCAGCATAGCGAGACTCTTAACAACCTATGAGATCATATTCCAAAACAAAAAAAAAATAAAAAGGCCTGGGAGTGTAGCTCGGAGGTAGAATGCCCCTTTGTTCAAGCCCTAGTCACACACACACACACACACACACACACACACACACCAATCAATTTAATATACCATGTTAACAGAATTAAGGACAAATACTTCATGATCACCTCAATTGGTATGAAAAAGGCGTTGGACAATATTCAATATTCTTTCATGTTAAAAACTCTCAACAAACTAGGAATAGAAGGAAACAACCTCAGCATAATAATGGTCATGGATGAAAAGCCCATAGCTAACATCATACTACTAAAAGACTGAAGGCTTTTCCTCCAAGATCAAGAACAAAACAATACTTTTGTCACATCAGCCTAACAGTACTGAAAGTTCTAGCCAGAGGAATTAGAAAAGAAAAAGAAGTAAAGGCATGTAAGTAAGAAAGAGAGAAGTAAAAATACCTCTACTAATGATGATATGATCTTGTATGTAGAAAAACTTAAAGTTTCCATAGAAAAACTGTTAGAATAAATGAATTCAGCTAGTTTCAGGATATAAAATCAACGTGCAAAAATCAGTTGTGTAGACTAACAAAGAACAATCTGAACAATTTCATTACAGTAGCATTGAGAACACTAAAAGACTTAGTATTAAACCTAACCAATGAGGTAAAAGACTTGTTTGCTAAAAATGACAAAACATTGTTAAAAGAAAGCAAAAAGGACACATAAATAGAAATATAGACCATGTTTATGGATTAGAAGATTTAATATTAATGTCAATATTGCCCAAAGTGATCTACTGATTTAAAGTAATCTTTACCCAAAATCCCAATGGTAATCTTTGCAGAAATAGAAAAATGTGTCCTGAAATTCTTGGTCAAAGGACCCAAGAGGACAAAGCCATCTTGAAAAATGAGAAAATTGGAGATCTTGCACGTCCTAACTCAAAACTTATTACAAAGTACAGTAACTGAAACAGTAACACATGCGCGCACACACACACACACACACACACACACACAACCAATAGAATAAAATAGAGAACCCATAAATACATCTCACATAAATTTTTCAAATGACTTTAGATAAGTGTACAAAGACCGAGAAAGGGAAAGGACAGCCTTTTCAAAATATGGTGATAGGAAAACTAGGCATACACATGCAAAAGAATAAAGCTGGCCCTTTACCTTAGACCATATACAAAAATTAATTCAAGCCAGGTGTGTGGTGCATGACTGTAATCCCAGGACTTGGGAGGCTGAGACAGGAGGATTGCAGCAACTTATCAAGGCCCTCAGCAATTTAGCAAGACACTGTTTCAAATAAATAAAATAAATAGGCCTGGGGGTGTAGCTTGGGGATAAAATGCCCTTGAGTTCATTCCACAGTACCAAAAAAATCAATTCAAAGTAGATCAGGGACTTAAATTTTTAGAAGAAAACAGAAAAGAAACCTCATGAGATTAGATTTGGCAATTATTTTTTTCCTATGATGCCAAAAGTTCAGGGTACAAGAAAAAAGATACATAAATTGGAGCACAACAAACTTAACTTTGGCACATCAAAAGACACTATCAATTGAAATTGTGAACTATGGAATGGGAGATTTATTTGCAAATCATACATATAATAAAGGGTCAATATCCAGAATATATAAAGAATTCCCACAATTCAACAACAAAAACAATCACTCAATATTTAAAATTGGGAAGCATACTTGAATAGACATTTCTCCAAAGAAGATATGGCCAATAATCAGATGAATATATGCTCAACATCCTAAATATTAGGGAAATTCAGATCAAAACCACAATGAGATATTACCTAAAACATCCTCATCTCTCACCTGATCTACTACCTTCATAACTGGTCTACTCACATGGTCTCTGGACCCTGTTCAATGAGTTTATCATGTTATAGTCAGAGGCATCTCTTCCACTGATGGCATTCAATTGCTCTTTAAATAAAGAAAAGAAACCTCATGAGATTAGATTTGGCAATGATTTTTTCCTGTGATACCAAAAGTTCAGGGTACAAGAGAAAAGATAGATAAATTGGAGTACAGCAAACTTAACTTTGGTGCATCAGAAGATGCTATCAATGTCTAATCTGTAAAAGGGATCAGCAAACATTTCTCTCAGATGGTAAAATTATTAGTTTTTGTGGGTCATTCAGTCTCTGTTGCAACTGTTCAATACTGCTATTAGAATGAAAAAGGAGCCATAGGCAATATGTAAGCAGATAGGTGGCTCCTTTCCAATAAAACTTTATATATAAACAAGTGATGGGCTGGGTTTGACTCATGACTGTACTTTGCCAGTTCCTTTCCTGTAATATTCTGCAAATCAAAGCTCTCTTTACCGCTCCAACTCTCTTTTTCAGAGTATCCCCACTGCCACTACCATTAAAATGACACCTACTTCATGCTCTTGTACTTATTGTGTTCTTTTCTACCCTACGGTCTTCACAAATGTCTTTCTTTCTACCTTCATTCATCTCCTAACCTGGTTAGCGCTTACTCATTCTTCAGATCTTATCCTAGGTTCCTTACTCAGGAAGGTCCTCTGTGGCCTCACCTTTTAGTGTAGTCCATTATACCTTGGTGAACCCTTTCTCTGGAGCACCAGTAAGAGTGACATTTCTTAACTCTGCAGTTATTTGGGGGTAAGGGTCATTCCCACCAACTGCTATCATTAAACTGTGAGATCCATGAAGGATCATTGCTTATCAATGCATCCCCAGGACCCAGGACCCAGCACATAACTCACATAGCTGGCACTCATTAAATTCTTTTTGACTGACTGGACAAATTAATGACTGCATGGGTAATTATCCTGACTCCCACCACCACCAGCCTTCTGCATCCTTTTGTTATCTGTCTTCATAAATTGCTTCTGATGATATTTCTCTCTCTTTCCATATCACTCTTCCTTTCTGTGTTGGAGGAATTTCTATTACAGAAACTTGACCTCTCTGTTCTGTAAAAATATCTATCTTAGGAGGGTCACAGGTTCCAGACCAGCATGAAGTAACTTGGGGAGACCCTATTTCAAAATAAAACATAAAATAAAAGGGCTGGAGGTGTAGCTTAGTGGTAGAGCACCCCTGGGTTCAGACCCTAGTAACACACACACACACACACACACACACACACACACACACAAATGTCTGTCTTTTCTGGTGTGTATTCTTTTTTTCTTTTGGCTTCCCAAATGCTTATGCCATAGATTTGTCAAATCTTTCCAGCCAAAAATATCTAGCGACATTTTTTCTTTTTCTTCTCTTCTTGTTTTCTTGCAGTGATGGGGACCTAACCTAGTACCTGATCATGGTGGTCAAGTACTCTATCACTGAGCCACATCCCCAACCCTCTAGGAACACTCTTGTAGTAGAACACAATTGTTTTTATTGACTGGTTGCAATGAAGAAGACCATGGACCATGGAAAACCATAGGGCATCCTGATAGAAGCATGCAAAAAAGGACATTGAGGATTTAGAATTATGTTTAGTAATTTTGGAGAGATTTCAAATTCTTTTGTTCTGGATTGGCTGCTGCTATCAGTAAGTAAGGATAATTCTATGATTGGGAAACTCGATTATTATTCTAGACAGTGGAGGAGAGTGGAGCAGAATTAAAGTTGTAATTAGTGAAAGGTGGTGGTTCTTCATGTTATTTGGTCTGTTTTGTGGTTTGGACAAAGTCCTTGATTTTTTGTGTTAAGGAATTATTACAGAAAATTCTTGTTTTTGCTTTGCTCCAGTGGAGTGGCTTGTCTGGACTTGTCATTCTCTGAAAAATATGCTGAGTGGGGAACACAATGGGCCAGCTGGAACTGGTATGCCAGCGTCTATCAGCGCCAGGTATCTCCTGATTTTCCAAAGCAGCTTTCTTTCTTCTTGAAGTGGGTCTTCTCAGCAAAGAGTGGACATGTATAAAGGGCATCCATAGCCAGGAATGGTGGTACACATCTGTAATCCCAGTACTTGAGAGGCTGAGACAAGAAGATCACAGGTTCCAGACCAGCCTCAGCAACGTAGCAAGACCCTCAGCAACTGAGCAAAATCCTGCTTCAAATTTTTAAGAAGGAGGGCTAGGAGAATAGCTCAAAGGTAGAATGCCCATGGGCTCAATCCCCAGTACTAAATAAATAAATAAATAGTGTCCAAAAGAAGGCTCTGTGCCTAATCCTGTATCTGGTCACCTGGTCCGGGCAGGCAGATTTTGGCCAGCATATAATAGAATTTCAAGAGAGAACACTTTTGTTCATCATTTTTCATTTTGTCCTAGTTGCAAAGTCACATTAAGTTATGAAGTTAGATAAATAAAATTCCTTTCTTATTAAAAAAATGTGTGGCATTCATTGGCTTGTGTTCACTCCGATAACCACAGAGAAGGATTTGAAAGCACCAAAGCCCTCAAAAATCTCTCCCAAATATATAATCTTAAAAAAATACTTTTGAGCAATTTTTTTCTGAAATTGTCTATATATTAACAACTAAAAGAACCCCCCAAACAACTGACTCTTGGAAAAGAGCCAATTGACCAGTATTGACTACTATCTGTAGCCATTCTGCTGAGTGTGACATGAAAAAAAATCTATAAGAAGAAGCCTAGTATAAGTTGTGATAAGGATAGGTCTATATGCTTTGCTCATTTTGAGGTTTCTTATTAACATTAGATCGTTCAGCGATAATAGGAGTTGCACGAGCTTGCACTGGCAAACAGGAACAGAAAGCACCATGATTCACCTAAATTCCTCTGGGATCAGTGAAGTGTATGAAATGGAGGTGTCCAGAACATTGTTCAGTACATTTTCTGCGAAAAGAGTTTTGATTTTATCTGAGGCTGTTTGGAGGCAGTGGGCGGTCACTCGCTCAAGGCTGAGCTGAAACACAACACTAAGCCAGTGACTAGGCGTGGAGGTGTGATATTTGAAGCAACTTCACATTTCAAATACTCCACACATTTTGATAATTTTTTATAATTTTTATAGCTTAATCAAATAAAATAGGCCCCAGGTGGGTCAGTATTAGCATATGTGTGTTTACCTGGAAGAGAGAACATTTGAAAAGTGGATCCTAAGGGAAAAATTACTCAGAAATAAAAGGGTTTACAGTGAGACCTATGCAACATCAGGGCTCCCTAACCTTCAGCCCTGCCCTGAATTCTTTTTTCTGTTCCTAATGAGTTCCTTATGCCATTCCCACAAATATTTACCACTTTGGGGGAGCCATATTACTTTTTTTTTTTTTTGGCTAGAAAATCCGCTCACTTTGAATCACACAGGTAAAATAGTGTTTAGTGCATGCACCTGTGTACAGGTAAAATAGTGTTTAGTGCATGCACCTGTGTGTGGGTAGGGGGGTGGTACTAGGGATTGATCCCAGGGGAGTTCTACAGCTGAGCTACACCCCTCCCCCAGCCCTGTTTTATTTATTATTTTGAAACAGGATTTCACGAAATTGCTGAGGCTGGCCTCGAACCTGTGATCCTCCTGTCTTAGTCTCCCAAGTACTGGGATTACAGGTATGTGCCACCACGCCCAACTTGCACAGACAAAATAAGAAGCCGCAGGGATGACTACTTAGCCCATCCACTAGCAAACAGACCTGTGACTAGAAACATTTGACCTCACTGGCAAGGACTCCTATTCATGGTTATTTCTCTGCAATAAATCCCCTTCTTCTCCACCTTCTCAGAGTATGCTTTTACTAACCTCTCTCTCTCTCTCTTACATACACACACACACACACACACACACACACAAACATACCTTCAACATGTCTTCCACACTATTAGCTTTTATTTCAATACACAACATAATCAACATTCTTCTATTTAAAAAAGGTATCTCTCAAGATTTATATTCCTTACTAGCTATTCTCTATTTAGGAAATGAGAAGCAGAGATATCTTGCCTTCTCCACAGATAAATGTCTTAAGAGAGTTACCTACACTTACCGCTCCTCCTGTCTGAACTCTGGTTTTCTCATGAGCCTACTGGAATTTTTCTTCTCCTCCAGTTATACCCAGGAAACTGCTTTCCCCAAGATCACCAACAACTGAAATTTCCTCCAAGTTCCAGCTTGCAATTTTCATAGCAAATTACTCCAGAAATCAGTGGCTTAAGACGACATTAATTTGTTATCTGTCTTGGTTTTTGTTTGTCGGAAAGTTGGTCGGGGGACAGTGGGACAGCTCGTCTCCCCTGCACAGTGGCAGGAGTAACCAGCAGGAATATGCAATGGCTGGGCTTGGAGTGACCTGCAGCCTTGTTCACACACATGTCTGGAGGTCGATGGAAGTTGTGAGCTGAGACCTGAGCTGGGGATCTCAAATGAAAGTCTTAAATGCAGTCTCTCTATGTGGCCTGGGCTTTGTCACAGCATGGTGACTGGGTTCCAAAAGCAAGCATCCCAAGAGAGCGAGGTGGCCATATGACATCACTTATGCCATCCTCTCTTCATCAAAGACACAGGTCCCTTCACTTATATCACTCTGCTAACTATGTGTGTGTTTCCGCCAGCATTCTCACAGCTGTTCCCCAAAACCCAACCACACAATTTAGAGGAAGGAAGATTTATTTGCTCATAGTTATAGAGATTTCAGGGTGTCAGTCCATGTTAGTCCAGGTTACATCTGTGTAGTCAGGACATGGCACAATGAGCAAAGAGAGAAAGAGAGAGAGAGAGCTCTGTTCTTATGTCACAGAGGCTGGAAGAGAGGGCACTCAAGGACACAAGCACAGTCCGCAAGATCACACCCCCAGTGACGCACCTCCTCCAGCTACACCCGCCTGCCTAGGTTACCATCCAATAAATTCATCACAATGGATTTATCCACCCATGAGATTGCAATCCTCATTACATCAACTCTGAACATCAATACATAAACTCTTTCAGGGAACATTCGATATCACATCATAACAATATATTATGTCTTACACAATAGAACTGAAAAGCTTGGCAATATTAAATGTTTGGAAAGCCTAGCATATATCTTCTTATAGAAGTGGCTTTAGTCTATTTCTGCTTTTGTAATAAAATAGCTTAGACTGGGTAATTTATAAGCAACAGAAATTTATGTCTCACAATTCTAGAGCCTGAAGAGTCTAAGATCAAGGCATTGGCAGATTCAGTTTCTGATGAGGGCTTGCTCCTCTTAAAAGATGTGCTTTCTACCTGTGTCCTTGAAGGGTCAAAGGGACAAGTGCTGTATCCTCACATCATGGAAGGAGTACACTAGCTCCCTCAAGCCCTTCTATACTGACACTCATCACCTTCCAAAGGCCCCACCTCTCCATACCATCACCTTGGGAGTTAGGTGATGATACATGCTTTCTGGAGGGATATAAACAATCAGACTATAGCAGGAGTCAAGTAAGACACATTTGAAATGATAAGAATTGATCGTAACTTGATGATAGAACCAGTCTGTACCCACCATAACTGCAACTCCAGATCTACGCATGCATATTTATTCTAATTAATGTTTCCAAGAAACAAGTTATGCATGCTTACCATTCATGTAGGGACAGGTCTTTTCTTCTACGCATGTCTAGAAAAAAATACTTCATATTCCCCCAAATATGAAATCTGGTAGACTCATTTATGTTGACCCTCTATAACCTTAATAAAGATATGGATTTACTCTATCCTTCTCAAGGTATATTTTTGCCCAATATTGACTCACTAATTATATTAATTTATATTCAGGCTAAAAATTTTAAATATTTTGAATGTTTTAGTAGTTATTCTCTGGGTCTTTTCATTTTCTTTGATTGGAAGTTCCTTAGAACTGCATCAAATAGTCCAAGAATTTTGCCTATTAGCCATATGGACTTTAACTATTTATTTTTCTTTAAACCCTAATATATTGTCTGACTCTTCCTCATTCAAAAAATTAGAATAATATCAAAACAATTTTAAAGTAAATTCAGCATTCTAAATGAATAAATGACTCATTACCTAAGAGAGGAATGGCGTAATTAAAAAGCAAGTAGAATTCCATGAAAATAGTATGTTAGAGTGCAAACTAGTATAGCCATATGGAGAAAAGCATGGAATTTCCTCAAAAAATTAGAATTAACATATGATCCAGCAACACCCCCTCTGTGTATATATACAAAAGAACTAATATTAGTATGTCAAAGAGATATCTACACCCCTATGTTTATTGTAGCATTATTAACAATACTCAAGATATGGAATCAACTTAAGTATCCACCAACACATGAATAAAGAAAATTATATACATATTAGAATTACATATATATTATATATATAATTACATGTATAACACACACACATATCCACAATGGAATACTACATGGAATTTATATAATAAAATTTCATATAATTATATGATTTTTATAATAAAATTATGTATGTTTACCCACAATGGAATACTATTCAGCCTTTAAAAAGATGGAAATTCTGTCATTTATAACAACACAAATGAACCTATAAGACATTAGGCTAAGTGAAGTAATCCAGGTACTGCATGATTTCACTTACATGTGGGATCTAGAAATGTCGATGAAAGTAGAGTAGAATGATGGCTTCCAAAGGTTGGCAAGAGACCACAGGGAGAAGCTGGCCAAAGGGTACAAAGTTCCAGTTAGATAGGAAGAATAAATTTTCAAGATCCATTGTGCAACAAGGTTATCATACCAAATAATAATGTATTGTATACTTCAAAATTGCTAAAATAGTAAACTTTCATATTCTCAGTACAAAAATAAAGTATGTGAGGTGATGCATGTGTTAATTATTAAGATATAATCATTCTACTATATATAAAAACATTATCTTATACCCCATAAATATATACAGTAATTTGTAAATTCAAAAATTAAATTAAGGAGAGAGAAAGAGAGGGGGGGGACTTAGCTTCCTTGAGGTCTTGTAGATTGTTCGAATATATTTGCCTATCCATCTCTGCTGTCAGAGTTGATTACCAAATCCTTCCTGGAGTGAGGTGAAAGGGTCACTCCTCTTTGACCAGAGATCCGTATGTTTTCTCCCTCCGAATCTCTGAAGGGGAAAAGTGGCAATAATGTTTGGATATAGCACTTTATTTATCCTCCACATCTAGCATGTTCCAAATAAGCAAACAAAAAATATTGACATGAGAAAAGTATACATTAGCTCAAATTCAGATTTTTGATATAGTAAATCTAATGGACAAGTAACAAAATTTACTGACACTTTGATGTTGGAGATAGATGACAATGATAAAGACTTCCAATATGAAAAATATCATGCTGGCATCTTCAATCCCAATTATACGGACCAGAGTTCTTAGTAATTTTCAAGAGAACAGGAGTGTGGACACAAGGGAGGTAAATGGAGAAACATAAATCAAGGCAAAAGTCTAAAACATTTAAACAATTAAAGGGTAGCGAATAAGGGAAATTTATTAATTTGGGAAATTAATTGTAGGAGATAATCCATTGTCCAGTAATATCTATTGTTCTTCCTCCCTTTCCTCCTCCCCCTCCAGTACTGTTCTCTTGGCTTGAAATTCAGCTGAACTAGAGACAGGAAACACCAGTACTTTTTAACTTGGAACTAGAGCAGCATCCCAAACTTTGGTGAACCATGAACGTTTATGAAATAGATGAGTAAACATCAGAGATCAGGATGACTGTGCATGTTTTAGAGAAGCAAACAAAAGGGTCTTTGTCAGTATGTGTGTGTGTGTGTGTGTGTGTGTGTGTGTGTGTGTGTGTGTGTGTGTGTTATTACCTGCAATCCTCCTGTTTCAGCTTCCCAAGTACTGGGATTACAGGCGTGCACCACCACTCCTGGCTGTGTTTCTTTTTAAGTGGCCAGAACTTGCCCCATCAGTGTTTATCATCTCACTGTCTAGAATAGATGGTGAAATTCTAGACATTTCTTTTTAGCTCTATCTATGAGGGATATCAGTGAATATGTTAGCTTATTGTTTTTGTTTTATTTTACTCCAGAAATCAGAAGATATCCTGAGTGTAGGAAACAAAGATAACTTAGTTTCACATAAATCGGTAGAGAAGGCAACATACTGCAGGAAACCAGCTCATGGCTGGATATCAGGAGTCCTAGGTTCACATCTGTGCCTACCACAAACAGTGTAACTGTCACTAAGTCATTCTGCTCAATAATACTTTGGTTTTTTAAATGACATAAAGATTTCCAGAATAAAATCACAAAAGTTGGTTGGAATAAATGTGGATTATATTCTCAAATCTAACAAGTCAATTGATTGACAGAAAACTTGGTTTGAAAGTAAAAATGGTTAAAAAAATAAAAAAAGCAAGAGAAAGCCTGGTATGGTGGCACACTCCTGTAATCCAGTACTTGGGAGGGTGAGACAGGAAGATTATAGATTTAAGACCAGCCTCAGCAATGAAGCAAGACTCTCAGCAACCTAGAGAGACCCTGTTTCAATATTTAAAAAAAAATTTTTTTAAAGGGCTGGGGGTATAGCTCAGACATAGAACATCCCTGGGTTCAAGCCCCAGAACCACAAAGCAAAAACAAAAATAAACTACAGCATATTTTCTAGGCATATCTGTTCTTCTAGAGATAGACTCTATTACAGTGTTTAATTATGGAGAATTACTTTGCTACTTGAGATTTTACTTTCCCTAAAAGGATATCACAACCACTTAGTTATAAAGGCAGGTTTCCTTTAAAGAAAAATAATTCTAAGAACAAAAACACTATTGCTACCATATAGACCAACTGATCAAAGTCAACATTTGAGTCCTGGTTTTGCTTGGCAAAACATAGTTTTCTACCTCAAAGAAACAGTGTTAGCAAAACTTGTGTTAGAGAAGGGATCACAAGAATTCCTTAAACATCGAATATCTCTGTTGGCCTCTCTCACGTCAACTTGAGTGAGGGAATTCTTAAAGTCCCTCTAAAAACTCAGTCTTGACTGTGCAGAGCAACAGCTCCGATCTCACTCCGGCCTCCTTTTGGCCTCCCCCATGCATGCCCAGTTCAAGAATTAGTGAGAGACTTGGGCAGAGTTTACATACAGAACTTGGGGCTCGCCTTCCTGGCTGTTTTTTTAGCCTGTGCTTCCTGTGGTCTCCTCCTCAGCCTGTAGGAAGGACACTGGCACGCTTCCTCTTGGAGTTTGTGCTGGTCTTGCACCTACTGCTTCAACAGAGGCCGCACAGTCTGTGGGGAATCTAGCCAGGCTGACTGTGCCCATGTTCCAATTCCCGCCCCCAGAACCTGCCTGGTTTTGTTCATTTTCTAGAGCCCTCTAGTCATTGCTTTGTATTTTTCCCAGTGTTTATAACTGCTACTTGTAGGAGGCTCAGTTTTTTAAAGGTTACTCCACCTTACTGGAAGCAGAACTTCATTTTTTTTTTTTCTCATTATGTGTGTGGAAGGGGAAGAAGAAATACAGAGGACAAGAATGCTTGAGGATTTCTGTTGGCCTATCTAACATCAACTTGAGTGAGGGAATTCTTTGACATTCCTGGTGTCTACATTTCTGTAACACGTAATTTCCCTTTTCAGCTCCAAAGTCCAAAACTCACTATTAACAAAGTCTGACTCTTTCTGTGGAACATGCTCACAAGAGGCCAGGCATGAAGGGGAGAGGGCACGTAGGAAGGAAATAACTGGCCCAGCTTTGTGAACACTTTGTCTCCATATAAATATGCCATCAGATAGTTTAAGGCCCCGTAGACAGTCTGCAATCATTTAATTCTGTCCCGATTTTTATGCATTTAAATATTTAAAGTAAATTTGACAACATGAAATCTCAAATGTAAGTATTGCATTATTAACCTTAAGAAAACAATTCCTATATATAAAAAAATTCCCCACATCTAACAAAATCAATAGCATATTCTTAAAATTATCTAATACCCAGTTCATACTCAAATTCCCTCAGTTGTCCAAAAAATGGTCTTCACAACTCATTGTTCAAACCAGAATCCTAATGAGTGCTGCATATTGCTTTTGTGTGTGTGTGGTACTAGGGATTGAACCCAGGGGCATTTTACCTCCCAGCCAAACCTCCAGCTCTTTTTACTTTTTTGGTTTGAAACAGGGTCTCGCTAGGTTCCTTAGAGTCTCTCTAAATCTCCGAGGCTGGCCTCAAACCTGCAATCTTCCTGTCTCAGCCTCCCAAGTACTGGGATTACAGGTGAAATTATTTTTGTGTGTGTAGCAATTACCTGCTGAAGGAACCAAGAGACTTGTTCTGTAAAAAATGTGCATATTCTGGATTTGTCTATCATTTTCAGGGATTCTATTTACCTTGTTACTCTTATCCCATTATTTTTTTATCATTATTAGCCCACCTGTCATAACAGAGTACCTCAGATTAAATGGCTTAAAGGACAGACTTTATTTTCTCATAATTCTGGAACATAGAAATCAAAATCAAGATGTCAGCTGGGTTGGGTTTTAGTCAGGTCTCTGTTCCCATGCAGCCTTCTTGCTATGTCCTCCCAAGGCCTTGTTTTTGTGCCCACTCACTCCTGGTGTCTCTTCCTCTTCTTATGAGGTCACCAATCCTGTTGAATTAGGGCTCCATCATGATCTCATTTAACCTGTTATCCTCTTAAAAACTCTGTTTCCAAATACAGTCACACTGGGAATGAAGGCTTCAGCCTATGAATTTAGAAGGAACACAGTTCAGTCTGCAACATCTTGTAAACAAGAAGCTGGAGCTAAAGTCTTGATGGATCTTAGGGTAGTCATTTGAGTGGTATAAAATAATATAGGAATATTATGCTGACTTTGGGTATGAAGTATAATATATATATTCCCACACACGTGTGTACATAGCCATATGTATTTAATTGAGGGGCCCTCTCTTTCGTGAAGAATGGGTATTTAATTTTGTCAAACACCTTTATAAATTATTATATGATTGCTTACCTTAGGTTTATCAATATTTATCTTAATATTGAAGAATTCTTGAATTTCCAAAATAAACCTCATCTGATTGTGACACATTGTTGTTAATGTACAGATTCTATTTTCTAATATATTATTGAAGACTTTTATGTCAACATTTATGTGTGACATTATCCTATAGTTTTCCCTTTTTGTTCAATCATTAATTTTGAAATCATTGTTATTCTTGTTTGGAAATTTGTTTTATTTTCTTTTTTTTTTCTACCTCCGCGCTACGCCCCCGACCCTATTTATTATACTTTATTTTGAAACCAGGTCTCACGAAGTTGCGGAGGGCCTCACTAAGGAGAGAGAGAGAGAGAGAGAGAGAGAGAGTGAGAGAGCTGAGGCTGGCCGCGAACCCAGATCCTCCGGTCTCTGCCTCCCAAAGTACTGGGATTACAAGCGTGCGCCACCATGCCCGGCCTTGGAAATTTGGAAAATTTGGAAATTTCATTTCTTTTCCCTGCTCTAAAACAACTTAAATGCCATTGGTATAATCGAATCCTTGGGATTAATGACATTTCCCTGTAAGCATTGCTTTAGCTACATTTCACACATTCTGATATACATTGTCTTAATTATCATTTTCTTTCACAGTGCTGCATTTTGGTTTGTATTTACCCTTGGACACAATAATTATATAAACATAAATTCTTATTTCCAAGTGGAAAGATTTTTGGTCCTTTTTAGTTTGTTGAACTGTATTATTGGACTATTGCTTGCATTCCGTCTACTCTTTAGAATGTAATGAGATGTTTTACATGTTCTAACAAAAGACCATTTTTATTTCAGTATCCACTTCATCTTCATCGTGAATTGTGGCCTTTAGCTTTATAATATTTCCTTCTTAATCTTGTTAAGTCACTTTCAGGCCAAATGACATATATGTGTTATCAATAATATGACTTTTTTACTGCATTTACTGCATAGTGTATATCTAGTCTCTTGTTTTAAATTTTCTGAATCACTTTTTTGAAGATACATTTCATAAAGACAATGGGGAGTTGAGTCTTTTAAATATTTGCCTTTAGTAGGTTAAAAAAAGTTCATTTATATATTACCTTCATAGATATATTTAGTCTGAATTCTACCATTTCATATTATGTCTAATATATACCTATGTATATATGACATGCTTCTTTTGTTCAGTTTTGGCAGCTCTGATATTTTGGAAGACATATTTTCTTCTTGTCTGTAGATCTCAATTCAAATGTCACCTTCTCAGAAAGGGCTCGTCTAACTTAACTGGGACCTTCTGTGCCATGCTTTTAGTCTTTAATTCCTTTTAAAATTTTCAATATCAGGATCAGAATCTGAAGTTATCTTATTGGTTATTAGTTTAATAACTGATTGGTTCCTTTTCACGGGGACACAAGTTCCTTTATTATAGGGCCTCTCTATATATTCACATTTATACATTTATTTTTATGTTCACTCTTTTCCCGTGGCATAATTAGAATCTACTATAGCATACAGTAGGTAATATAAGGTACTTAATGAATAAATATTATGAATGTAATTAGCAGCTGCTTTTTTCATTTTAACTTAAATTTTCTTATAGTATCTCATCATTTTAAGCACTCAGTGTTTGTTACTACTGAATTGAAACTGTAAAGACTGTCTATATAAATGTCAGATATAGATGATGATGTTCATGATAATGATGATGATGATGGTAGCTAATACTCTGGGTGCATTACTGCACTGCTCCAAGCCCTACACTGTGTGTGTGTGTGTGTGTGTGTGTGTGTGTGTGTGTGTGTGTAACCGGGGATTGAACCCAGGGGCATTCGACCTCCAAGCTACACCCCAGCCCTACATTCTTGGAACAGAGTCTCACTAGATTGCTGAGAGTTTCGCTACATTGCTGTTTCTGGAAGCCCTACACATTTTATTAGCTTATTTACTCCTTACAATAATCCTGTGATAGGTAACATTACTATTTCCCTCATTTTACAGATGAGACGATTAAGTCAGAGTGGTTAAGTAAATTTCCCAAAGTCATACAGATAGCAAAGACCTGATATTAAATTAGAAGCTGCGAAGGCTATAACAATACTGAATATGAAAAAATATGTACAAAATAATATCCTCTTAAAATAAGATGAATATTAACTTAATACTTGATATTTCTCACTGTTGTTTCCTAAGTGTAATTATTATCTCCCTCATTGTATTTTAAGCTTTTTAAAGGGGGTTTTAAGGCACTTTAAATCTCCATAATGCACATACAGGGACTAAGTAAATAACAACAAGATTAGTTTATATTAGCATAGCACTTACTACATGCCAGACACTGTTCTTGACGTTTTCAACATATTAACTCATTTAATTCTCACGACAGTAGGACTCTTATTATTCCTGTTTTAAAGCATAAAGAAGTTTAGTAACCTTCCTAAGATCACAACACCTATAAAAGGCAAAAGCAGCATCTAAGCCCATCAGTCTGGATTGAGTGCTGTAATTGACAAACACTCTAATGAGATGCCCCTTTTACTGTAGGGTACTATGACGCTAGGCATGATTTCTCCATATGCTTATCCATTCAAGTCCCAGATTTATACTCCTGGCTAAACCAAATAAGAACAGAGTCTAGGCATTAGTTAATAATACTGAATGCATTAGGAAGTACATTTTAAAAACACATAATTCACTATAATTTCTCCTTAGATAATATCAATCATTCAACTAAGGTCAAATTTTTAACAATTTTTGGGAATCATAGCAATGTTTTGCACTTATCCAATATTGTTCTCCAATCATTCTTCTTTTGATGCAATGTATATTGCATATTAGTAAAATCTATGAATTTAGCAGCTTTAATATTTTTAAAGTGTAGTTGCCAAAATAAACTTCCCAAATCAGTAATAACTATTTGATTTAAAAATATTATGATTCTTTTTCAAACATATTATTTCTTAGACCACTCTAAAGTTCTTGAATTTCCTACAAATTATTAAATCCATATTCCAAAAGAAAAGAAAATAAGAGAATATTAAGTGCAAATTTCAAGACAATACTTGGAATCCAGCTCATATTCTTGCCTATGACTACATTATGAAACAAAAATGATATTTTTAACAAAAAGGGAGTACTTAAAAACAATAACCACAATTAAAAACTGCTCTTGAAATAAGTGCATAACTAAGAGCTATTTAAAACCTTTTTTTAGATGAAACCATTCATTATGAGACAAAAATATGAGTCATCACAAACAGATCTATTAGAAAGGTATTAGAATTATATAAGAACATGAATCACTCATTTCTTTACGTTCATAAAGAAGATGAGTTTTATCTATATGTAATATATGTAGCATTAAATATTTTATATATTGATACATACCAATATATATTTATACATGGTATTTTACATATAGTACTTTATGTATAATTCCTTCATAGAAAAATGTAATGATTATAGAGTAAAATACAAGGGATATAAAACACTTTATGAGAGAGAAGGGATATTTTATAATGATAGAGTTAAAAACTGGAAGGAAATTGACATTTACATCTTTGACTGCTCTGAAAGACTTTTTCTTAAGTGTTTCTGATATTTTCACATTTTCTAGAATTATTGATATTTTTTAACCATTACAAAGTGCTACAAAATTCTGTTACAAAAACAGAGGAAATATTTATTTGAGAGAATTAGCAATTTTAAATAGTAAATATCTCCCAAATACCCTGAAAACTGTAACCCTTATATTTCCATGTGTAGTAGTCAGTTTAGCATTAAATAAGTTTTAGTCCTTCACTAGCATAAATAATAAATTCATAATATTTCTACTGAAATGTTGCTGTAAGAGTCAAGAAATTATACCAGATATTCTCCCCTGGTCTACTAAAGAATCACCAGAATATTCTATCATTTCTATAATTTGATGTAACAATAATAACTAAGAGTAACAGGTTATAACAGTAACAGGTTATATAAGCAATGTACACACTAATATTTATACCCAAATAACATAACTTACCCACACAGAAAATAATTGTAAATGTCCTAACATGTGAAGAGCAATAAAAATTAGAGGCTCCTGCCTTCTCAAAGACTAAAACCCACAAATATTTTCCACATTTAATTTAATGCTTATGGTAGTTATAAAACCTTCCCTACTTGGTCTAAATCCTATCCCAATTCTCAGGCCAATATTTAACAGGTTTTGGCGTCTTCATTAAAGAATAGCTCAGAAAAGTATATTCATCTCCCCAAATTTAAAAAAAAATGATTATAAACCAATGTGCAGACTCATTCTCATTCTTGCCAGGTCTCCTGTCAGAGAAGTTTCTTCTGGGTCCTTCGTCTCCATGAACCCTTCTTAACATTATAAGAAGTCAGGTCTTAAAGCTTTTTGGCTCTTAAATAAATACATGTCCTCATAGGTGAGCAACAGGCCCAATTACCAATTTTGAATCGTTTTCTTATAATTCTCAGAAGTTCCACTTTGGCCAGACTCTTTAGAGAACAAAAACGTCTTATCTTCAACAAATTCCATTTCAAAGCAGTTTGTTGGAGGCAAAAGCAAAATTCAAAACAAAACAAACAACAACAAAAAAAATCCAAACCCAAGAAAACTACAGGCGTAACCAACAAGAGGAAAAGAGATAGATGGGTTTAAATGGAACATTTCCAGGAACAAGCACACAGGCACGCATCCTCATCCTCTTCCTCCTCCTCAGTCCGATACGGTGATTCAGATGAGACACTTACTTCCCAGTCAGTGGACTCTGACCACGGGCTTCTATCCTGTGAATAAGGATATGGGCCCCTAGTTTCTGCAAATTGAGGTGGCGCTCGCATTTCATTGTGAATTCCTTCATAGCATAGAATAGGATACATTTTATCTCCTTGACTATATCTGAACTGGGGACCAGTGAGTGGAGGTGTAAGAGTTTGCATTGCAAAAGAAAGGCAAAATAGCCTGAAGATAATTTCACCCTTATTGGGGACTTTTTTGGATTCCCTACAAACTCTTCTTGAAATAGCTGGTGCTGATTCACTTGCTTTGGGGACACATTTATTGTGGCCAATTTTTTTTATGGCATTTGATGATGAGATCTCAGATTAGCAATGTTGCTTGGCAACACAACTGTATCCTAGACTTTTCATTTTGACTTACCTAAGTTCAAATTTCAAACTTTCAGAAAGAGCACAGATGGTTTTAAGAGTTAGCATTTTGTATCTGTAAGGAAAAAATATATTCGATTCAAATTTATTTTCCTAGCATAAGAAATTCTGAGATTTTGTGCTAAGCAATTCCATTTATATCTATGTTAAATGTCTCTGCCATCTCCTGCAGTCTCCACCCCAGCTGTTCTCATCACTACCTACACTCAAAAGAATCTCTCTCCATTACACATTTAGTCATAATTTCTGCTGTAGGAAGGAATGTGCAATGATACAAGTAATGCCCTCAGCTTCACACCAGAACATGATAAGAGATGGAGATGGAGATAGAGAGTTTGCATCTAAACTGCTATTCAAAGAATCACTTTGCTTTATGTAGCAAATGCTACTTTTAAAAAGACTTAAATAGAGAGCAAATATCTCTAAGATTCAAGTGCAATATAATAAAAGGAGAGTGGACATTTCCCCAAAATTTAGCATGTTAGCAAGTATTTATAAATAATTTCCAATGAAGATATATATCAGTTTTATTTATTAATCTAAGTTTATTAAAACATTTAAAACTTCCCATAAGAGGGAATTACTAATAACATAATATTTATGTGATGGAAGTCTATGTGTACATGAACATTGATATTGTAGATTATTTAATGACAAATCAAGATGTTAATAGTATATTAGATTATTAAGTACAGGATTCCTTCCACTCCTCAATTTCCTTCAACACTCCCAGAGTAGGCTTTGCCATGTTCCCTTGGTAGTACTAGAAGAAAGTGGCAGTGTCCTTTCTTCATGGATCTGATTCCTGACTACCATCTCCATCTACTGAGTCATCTCTGTAAGTGTCTGTAGGAAAACAAAGGCATCAAATGACAGCATAGCATGCTTGGAAAGTTTGTAGGAGCATTACAGTGTACAATTCTAGGTTTTGGGAGCAGATCTATGTTTTATTCAATATTTCTTCTTCCTCTTCTTCTTCTTCTTCTTCTTCTTCTTCTCCTCCTCCTCCTCCTCCTCCTCCTCCTCCTTCC
>PVJS01024032.1:0-29039 GCA_004027185.1 Glis glis
GGGAGGCGGGGGGGAGGCGGGGGGGAGGCGGGGGGGGAGGGACACCAAGAGCTGTGTGCATGTATGTAAAATAGTTAAAAAAAAAAGAAATTAAAAAAAAATAATAATAATAAATTGCAAAGCACCAAATAAAAAAACTACAAAAAAAGAGAAATAAACACATTTAAACCTGAAGAACAAGAAGAATAAGAAGAAGAAGAGGAGGAGGAGGAGGAGGAGGAGGAGGAGGAGGAAGAGGAGGAGGGGAAGGAGGAGGAGGAGGAGGAAGAGGAAGAAGGAGACTTCACAGGTAAGTTTGATCCACTCCCGAGTTTGAACACAATTGCTCTAATGTAAGGATCCTGTGCAATCAAGTCCCAGTGCAGCCCACAGATAGAAAAGTTATGTCTTTAAACTAGACACAAGACCTATAACCAGACATAAAAGTCCCTATCTCAAAACATACACTGAAATAGCAGAGCAGGAAATAATCTGCCATATTTACTTCCAAAGATCACTTCTCCCCCAAAGTCTCTAGAACTATCAAAACCCATGTCTAAATTCTAAGCACTAGACAAGATGATTTTTCAAAGAAACTTTCTTTTTACAGTACCTACTATAAATCATGCTACTCTGGAAGGAAAATAATATTACTATAATTTATTTTTCCCTTCAAAATCAATGAAAACTTGAATCATACATTCTATAAAAAATATTCGCCTAATGTCTCACATAAAACATTGGGCCAATGTTTAAATCAAGCTCAAAAAATGCATATCTTATAATTTAATTTTGCTTATCTTCACACAATAGTTAAATTAAGACCTGGAAGTTGAATTCTGATAGCTTACCTGGATATGGAAGTTATTGGAGACTTCCATAAGTTATTCAAAAGTGCAAAATAATTTTCACTGATGATTTTCCAATCCATGCTTTCTGCATAACAAGGAGAGTCCTCAGAGAAAGCTAAAGAGAAATGTATTAATAACAAATTGGGTATAATAGACAAATCCAGTCAAGTGAAATATGCTATAGAAGTTTAACAAATATAGTTGAAAATATGAAAAAGGAGGATTAAAAATCCTTTATTTGATACCTACTTCCAGCCAAGACAAAGCACCACTAGCCACTGAGCAATGTAGAACACTGACCCATGGAAGATAAACAATCCAGGTGAACCTATAACTATCCTGTTGGCAACCTAGGAGAAAGTCTGGGTCCTGATAGAAGAAAGGAGAGTTGCACTGGAGCCCAGGGAACTTGATGAATTGAGGAGACAAAGCTTAGAGTCTGAAAGATAGCCGGGATACTCAGGACAGAGTACAAGACTGCACTAAGAAAGAATGTCAGCATGTGCTACCCTCCAGTGTCCAGCTGTGTCCAGCAGTGTCAACCCAAGCATGTGAGGAAACTACTGGATACCAGGCAGTTCAATCCCAAAAGCATTAAAGACTACAGGAATATACTCTAGTTCCATTAGCTACATTGGAACAATTTACAATTCATTAGCCATCAAGCAGAGTAGGCAAAAATGGTTTTGTATCAGTAGTGGGTAATACTTATAACCAGACTAAGCACACTTTGCCAGTTCTGCCTAAGACATCTTAAAAGCCAGACCCTAGGACTCAGGGCATAGCTCAGTGGTAGAGCAAGTCAGCATGAAATTTCAGAATACTAGAACTAAAAAAGGAAACTGAAAGTTTACCAGTGAGTAAGAAAAGGGGGGGGGGAATTTTATTAAAAGGTTTAGGAATCTTAATCTGAGGATTTTACCAATGGGAACACAAAAATAAGTGACAGCAGGCAAGAATAAGTGATAAAAAAAGAAGACAAGGTGGTAAAGGAGACAGTTAAGGTTCTGAGGATCACCAGGCCCAAGAACCGGAAAATTGCTTGGTATGGAAAAAGTCTACACACTGGGTTATAGAAGTTGGAAGTGTTGCACGTGACTCTAAAGCTTGATTCCTACACTGAACATATTCAGCAGGCAGTAATTTCCCCAGTGTGCGGGATGGTCTTAATGCTAAATCAAGTGAGAAGGCTCCACAGGACCTCCATAAAGTCTATCAAAGGGAAGATCGTGACCAGTCTGCATGTGTAAGTATTTTCATCTAAACCAGGACCATCCTGAGAAGAAAATGAGTCACTGTTAGAAATAGTGCTGGGACAACCTGGCCTAGGACTTCTAGGAATCTTGTCATGTAGATGGGAGAAGCCTGGATACAGTAGTCATAACATCGAGTTGTATCTGCAGAGCCTTCCATTTTAACCTCCCCTTCTTGAAGCAGGATGGTCTTTCATGACATTGTCTTACCTCACTAGAGAGGGAGAGCACCCCACATTCCTGTCTTTAGGTCCACTGATTTACCTGACAGACTGCTCTGGAAACCTTGCATGTTCACACGAGCCACCTCACAAGTCTTCCTGATAAAACCCAAGAAGTCTCTCCAAGGGGATGCTTGCTTCAGGGACAGTTGTGCTGTTTCCAGCATATGAAATGCCCTGCAGTCAAGAAGAATCCAGAGACGCTTTCATAATTATGTGTCAGATGACATAAACATAGGCAAACACCTGGCAGCCCTCCAATGAAAGAAATCAGATTCTTAGGAATAGTTCACTTAATATTGATTTGTTTGTTTACGAATTCCTACGAATTCCTCCACCCAGATTTGTGAGGGAAAATCATGGGTGAAGATGCATAAAATATAAGAAAAAGGAAATGAAGAGAAAAGAAAGAGAGAAAAGAAAGAACATAGTATAAAATGAATGTTGAGGCTAAGAAAAATATATTCCCTACTTGCTGTATTTGACTATGAATTTCCTAGGATCAAGGAACGTGAAAGTTGATCACACATATAATTTGTAGAGTTGTAAAATTAAAACAAGACAAAATTTCTGGTGAAGGATGGCTCCCAAGGGAAGTTTGCCATGAATAGTAAACGTGTAAATTCTGAGTATTTGATAAATAAAAGCCTCAAACACATGCACACCTCGGACTAAGCCAGGTCCTAGATTTCTTGAAAAAGACTATGCCATGTTAAACTTACGGGAACTGTTTAATATGTTATGGTTTTAGATCCTTTCTAATAATGCCAATGGGTTAATCTCAAAGGAAATTAAACATCTATCTATTCATTAGAAATAGAATCAATGTTGCTCTGTCAGATTAGTAGAAGGAGGCAGTTGAAATCACTTTGATGTTCAAGTGTGGGGCAGATATCCATGCAACACATCCTTACACTGTGGAGAGGAGTTGGTGCTGACAACTACCAAAGGAGTCATCGTTCCCATGTGAGGCTTCCACATCTTGTGACTGGAAAAGCCGAGAGCAAGAAAGGCTCACTTCCAACAGTTGTGTCTGCAGTTCCTGCCAGCCCAGATACACATCAGGTACTGAAACTGGCATATTTGTATGCCCAGTAATGACCTCTTGCAAAAGGTGGTCCTTGACAAGAAAAGAAAACATCACTTGGAATCAATAAAGTCATTCAAGTGTGAGTATTTGAGATGTAGCCTACCTAGACTCACGTATCAAGGGTTCCACTTGAACTCTGCACCAAAGACCATGCCCTATAGGATGAGGACCCCTAGGACATGGTCCTGGACTTGAATCATTACTCATATTCAAAGTCACAGACCCCAAAACAAAACCTTATACAATAATAAAGTGCCCTGCTTTACTAGTGACCCAATAAGTAGGTAGCCAAGTGTTGTAGCCATTTGCATTAGCTTGTCTCCCCAAATGACTCCAAGGATCCAGACCTCCTGATAATGGCACTCTTAGTAACCCCCTCCCATGGTCCATCTAGGTTAGGATCTGACTCACATGAACCCACAAATGAAGTAGAGGTGGCTGATGCCAAGGCTGCTACTACTCTTTCTGAGCAGTGGCCATAGGCTTTCAAAGCCTCCCTCTTGCCTGATATTGGGATCCCTGGACAACCATGTGAGTAGTCAAGCTACCTTTCTGAGAGACCACACAGGAAAGCTACAGAAAAAACAGAAATCCTGAGACTTCAGTGGAGAATGAAGGGTCCCAGTCCTCAGCATCCTGGCCATCTGACTGCAAAGTCCAGCCCTCATGGCCATCTGACTGCAACTACATGAGCAACACCCAGTCAGACCATTAGAAGAACCAGCTGGCTGAGCCCAGTCAACCCCCAGAGTCGTGAGAGACAATAATGTGCTTTGCTTTCAGCCACTAAGCTACAGGGTGGCATGTTAGTAATACATCACCTAAGCACTATCAGAAGGACTATCTCATGCATATGTGACCTTGAAATGCATTCACTACCTGCAGCAGATCCTACTAGATCCTGGCTCCATGTGGGGCCATGAGTTAGCTATATAAATACAGAGAAACTTGGAATGGGCTTTCTGCCAGGAAAGAGCTCCCACCCACTAGTCGGAAAGCAGAAGTGGGTCAGGTAGTGGATTTTCCACGTGTTTGCATGACTTTCAATATACTTTTCTGTCTGCCCGTCAGCTCTTGTTGTCTGTCCTGCCCAACCAGGAGAGTGTCTTCATGTCTGTACTCTTTTCAGCAAGCCACATGCAAAGCAGATGTTGGGAAGGCACCAATGGATTGAACTACGGACACATGACCACTTCAATTTTAGTACTGCAGAGACATCATTTATATTTTAGTGGTTTCATTATATTACTGGGTTTATTTCATGGCATATAAGAAAGAAGTTAAAGAAACAGGTAATTCTGAGAGAAAAAATGAACAATAAATATAATAATATTATAATGTTTAGTTCTCTCTAAGAAAAACAGGGGCTAAACTTGACATGAAAATCTTTCCAACCAAATTGCTAAACATTCTGAAGTCCCACGTGGGCGCTCAGCAAAGGTGGCCCCTTGTTCTGGTGGGGACATGAGAAGGGAATGTTTTCCAAAGCTTCTGACTTACAAAAGCCAAAGCTTTGCTACAAGTTGACTGATCCACTTTTCTTCCTGAATTCAGCCAGAAATGGATGCAGGACAATAGCCCAGGAAACCAGAGAAGCCGGAGTGCATGGTCTGAAAGCCTGGGCTACTCTTGGGAAATGGCAGGTAGGTTTTCGCAGAGTGGGTGGCACACACACTACAAGCTGTCAGACAGGAGGGATGGAATTGAGGGGCAGCCATGATTCAGTTGGCCAGTTTCCTTTAAGTGTATGGGCACCCGATCCAATATGAACATCTTCAGTTCAAGCTTAAACAGGAGCCCAGCTGGTGCTCTTGGAAGAGATCAAATGGTGGAATACTTACAGCCTCCTCTACTGCACCAAGTAGCTTGTTTAAAACATGGGTCTCATTGAAGGAGGGGTGGCCACATAAGAGTCCCCATAAGTCCCCCCAGATGCTGGAGTTCCCGGGGGGCTGGGGGGCCTCCTTCTCAGACAAGTGTCCATTTCGGCAGGTAGGAGTGACATTCATCCTCAACATCTAAAAGATTCATGAGGATAGAAAAGGGCAGCAGTTAGACAGACTTAGCTATGCCCCCCATGGGCTCAAGAACTACAAATGCAAATAAACAATAGAAATGTTAAAATGCAACATAAAGTTATTGGAAAACCTGCCTATTCTCTTTATTTTGCAAACACAATTCACTCAGGCAAAGCTGAATATCGCATGAGCTTCTTCAATGTTTTATGAAAATGGTTTCTGTGTCGCCTTTGGCTGTGATTTACCTGTTTTAACCCCTCAAAGAACACATCCTTGTCTAGTTTCCATCCTTCAGGTCCACCCCTTAGAAAAGCGTTCACTGAAGTCTCCAGGTGAGTGAGGGTTTCTGCAAGATCAACGATTTGATTTATTATTCACCCAAGTGAGATTTCTTCAAGTTTGACTTCTACCTGTGGCCATGAATCAGTAAACTGAATTCTAAAAACAAGCATTTCAGTAGACTTGACCTGTTAGGCATTCATTATCTTCCTTAGCAGGGAAAATGCCATCTTTTTCTTTCTGAAGACTTTCTAAGCGTGGGTTCTTTGTTATAAGAGTTTTGCTTCTGAAGCCAACATCCCTCCTCATTTCTTGCCCCTCCTCCCTATGAAGATGAAAGGCTTGGGGCCACTTAGGCAAAAGTGTAAACTCCACTTCCTCAGAAAAGGGCAGAAGTAATAACACCCACCACAGTTGATGGAAATTCAAAGAAGCGCATTCTGCATAGTCAGGAAGAGCAGGACCTCTCTGCCAGATGCTGAGATGCAGAGGGGAGGGAAACAGAACACAATGATTCACTTATTCACAGTGTCCTCTGGTCCCTTTCCAGCCTGAGAATTGAGCATGCTGTGTGAATGTGAAAGTTAAACCCTAGTCCCAGGAATCTGCCTGCCCCAGGCCACACTGCAGGCTTATGGTGAGCACCAAGATAGTCCTTTACAGTGGCAGCTCTGTGCAGCATGCTGTGTGTGAAATATCCCAGAAGGCATCGTAGCAAAGCATAAATATGTATATAACACCGGCATAACTTAGGTGCACACTTTACAGCATTGCCAAGGAGTTTCAAGTCTGTTTTCCAATAAATGTCATGTTTGCTCTGAGCAAGTCCGTGACAAATAACACCAGCGCTGCTTTACCTTGGACAAAATGCAAATCCTGGGCTACTGCGTTCCTGAGAGCACCGTTCAGCTGCAGAAATCTCTTCAAAGCTGGCCACTGGGGTAGGCTTTGCAGCACGCTCTGCAATTTTTGCAGATGCTGGGATCTGGTGGCAGAAAGAAATAAATGAAATGAAATGGAATGGAATGAAATGGAAAGCATTTCTACGTGCCAACAAAGGAAATGAAACTTCCGTGCAAAGGAAAATACCCCACTGCTTTGGGAAGTGTCTTCAGAGACTGACAGTTCCATTTCATCATCTAGCCAGGTTCCTGACAAATTGCATATTGAACCAGCTGATTTGGAGATTCTTTCATGTGCTGAATACAGATTAAACATCCTCTTTACCCCAGAACAATAAAGCATACTCCTAGCAGTGTGTAAAGGAGGTCAGGGTTAGCATAATATTCCAGGCCAGATTTAAAACCATTTGCCTTATAAGATCTAGAAAAATATTTTGAGAAGAGTTTCAAAGAAATGAGCTGGTGGTGTATAGGACCCATTAAAGTGGTCCCAACTAGGGCAGATTCTCAATGCCTGTAAGATTCTCCAAGGTCAAAGGAAGGGCAACAGGCAGGCTGCTTGACACCTACAGTGCCTAGAGTTTGAGGGGCCAGACATACTGAAGACAGACGAGTACCCAGCCTGGGGCCAGCTGCAAAGACTGTACTTTTGAGATGTCCACTTTCTAAGCCAGGGATAAAGGTCGCCCAGGGAAACATTGCAGGCACTACTCCATGAGAACCGCATCTGAGCCTCTCACTGGGGCTGGAGGAGGAGACGGGCTCAAGGGATACTCCATCTCTAGGATCTAGTCTGTTAAACAGGACAACATATTACTCCAGTGGATGGAGGAAGAAACTCAGAAGAGAAGCTGGGGAGAAAGTGAATCTGAGAACGAGAGGAGACTAAAAGGGAAACAAATTTGGGAGAGAAAAGAATGTGCGTCACGCCATAGGCAGCACTGCCCAGGAGCAGCTGAATTCAGACTTTCCAGGTCTTCATGGAAGCGCGAAGCACCTTCCATGAAGGTGAAAGGAAGAAAGGCTGAAAGGAGAAAAGGAGAGAAAAATATGGCTACTTGAAGCCCAAGCAAAATGCTCCCCTGGCTAAGCCAGGCCACAGCTTTAGCTCCTGGCCTGCAGTTGGACTTCCTCGCCACCTTGACTCATCTAGTCTCCTCACAGCATCTCAACGGCCCAGAGTTAATGCAAGTTTGATGATTAGCTGATGCTGCCCCGTAGCTGTGGAGCTGATGGATCTGACCTCTGCACAGGGTACAGAGAGAGTGGGGAAGGTCCGTGACATTTCTCCTACATGAATTCAGCAGGAGGGGGACAATACCCCCACATCCAGCACTATGGACAGCACTTCTCCCTAGCCAGAGCTGTGGCTTCTTGAACAGGATGAAGTAAGGTTGAGCTATTCATTCTCTGACACTCTGGGTTACAGTGAGAAAGAAGCAAAATGGCTCATGGAAAGAACTAGAAAGTGGGAAAGATGACAACTGTACTTATTTTACTCTCTTCAAGGAAAAAAAGATGCACTGTGTGGTGTGTAGCCTGGGTCTGGGCTGCGGAGCCTCCTCAAGCTCTGACACACAGGGATGCCACACAGCCACATCTGTTAGTCCTTGGCTCTCCAGCATCGGTGCTGCCCAGCAGAGCACAGAGGAAGAGCTCCAAGGCTCTGCCACCCGACTGAAGGGTTAGGCAGGAACAGACAAAACCTGGAGACGGTGGGAGGGTCTGTCATGGTGCAAGTCCTCAGAGGGAAATTGAGGGCCTGGCAATACTCTCAGTTTGAAACTTGAAATTTGTGACTCAGAGAGACAAAAAGTCACAAATGATTGCCTCTGGACAAGGGTACCGAGGGAGTGTGATTTCCTGGGCCACAAATTGTTGCAAAGGATGTATAATTTCCTGTTGAGGGTAAAGGAGAATCTTATACAGATTTGCAGAAGTCTAGAGACAAGGGCTGCTTGACTTAATGTAAGTGTGTGAACCGGAGAAACAAAGACAACACTTTGAAAAGGAGGCAAGAGAGACATCAAGAGGTGCAATAAAAATAACAGCAAAAAAATACTAAGCTGGAGGAGGAAGCACTTAGCAATGCTCCAAAGACCACAGGGAAGAGCGTGACCAGCCAGAGCGTGGTGCCACAGAAAGTGTGCAGCCCAGAGGGGAAGTGCTGGGGATTTTAACATGCATACTCCGACTGGGACAAGACCCATGACTCCACACAAAGCAAAGGAAAAATTCACTGCAAAAATTATAGAATCAATAAAAGGGAGGCAGATGCAAGAGGATATTTGACATCTATGTACTTAAATAAGTGAATCTGGGAAAAATAGAGAGAGAAGGAAAGATGGAGGAGGGAGCTTAGAAGGAGAGATCAGCAGGTGTCGGTGTCAGGGTAAGAAGGGCTGAGGCTCAGGAGCATCCTCTAAAGGGTGGGACCTTCTCTGCACAGGGGCCTCTAACGATCCTCAGAGCAGCCTAAAGATGTCAGCAGACTATTCCTGCTGTAGAGGTGAATACACAGGGTCATTGTGCAGTCCTGCACAAAGTCCCCGGAAGACCAAAGGGTGATAACAAGAAAGAGCCTTCGAGCTCAACTAGTGATGCCATTACCAGATGCAGAGCCTGAGGCCAAGGGAGGCCAACAGATGGGTCGGAGTTGTCCTTCATTGTCACCAAGATGGCTGTGGGGCGGCAGTTTTGTATTACCTAAAGCAGAAGTGGTGTCTAAATGGAAATGTAGACTCCGAAGGCCAACTGCTTGGCCAGTACACACAGCAGGTAGATGGCAAAGCCAGTGTTGGGGCCTCGTCTTCCTGACCCTGAGTGCGAGTAGAAATTATAAGTGTGTGGCCGGGAGGGACTCAGCTGTCCTGGGTTGGCACTTAGTGTGCAATGTGATCTTTAGCTTCCCTAATCCCTGCATGAGCTAAGCGCCAAGTACAGCTTCCTAGGGCTTCATTCCGAGTAACAGAGAGCAGACAAGAACTAGGGCTGACATGCCAGGGGCATTTGAGGTTTGTAGGGTAATTAAGGTGACTTCATGTGCTGTGTCTATTAATGTGCATTGCCCAACAGACTTGCTATGTTTCCCCAGCCAGCCAGCAGAGACATTTTCAATAGGCCGGTCAATGCCCTGCCTTGTAAAGTCCTGCATTGAAGTTCATTGATGACAGAATGTCTTTACACTGTCCTTTGTCCAGCTCATTCTTTCAAGGTGCCCATGCTGTGTGTTCCTGATACACATCTTCCTGTAGCTTTTCAGACCCTGATAGGGATTTCATTGCTGCCTGCAGCTTCCATATCCCATGTCCCAGGGCATCTCTTAACTAAAATTCAGGAAACAAGATCTTCAAAAGCAATATCCTATTTCCTAACTGGTTTCCAGAAAACCTGAAAGAGCTGGAAATGCTGGGAATTGCTACTTGTTTTGTAATCAAAGAAACGGCGCGGCCCCACACAATGCTGGTGTCACAATTCCACATGGGTCCACAGAGAGCCAGAGCTTGTGTGGCCCGTGGTTTGCAGTAAGACTTTTTGAGATGATGTTGAGAAATCTCATCATCCTCTTCCAAGGAGACCCTCAACTGGAGGAGTATAATAAAATCCAAATTACTACAAACTGTCACATTTGCTGAGAAAAAAAGACCCTGTCTTATAACAGAATTGACCACTTGGGGAAATTAATTTTGCTTTTTTTTTAATAAAGAAAACACAAGCTTTACCTTTTCCCACTTCTGAAATATTTCTGGACTTATGTAAATACTTTATATATTGTTTTGAAATATGAAAACAGCCAGGTGCAGTGACACATACTTTAATCCTAGGAACTTGGGAGGCTGAGGCAGGAGTATTTCAAGTTTGAGGCAGGAGTATTGCAAGTTCAAGGCCAGCCTGGGCAGCTTAGCAAGATCCTGTCTCAAAATTAAAGATAAAAAGGACAGGATATGCATCTCATTGGTAGAACACCTCTGGGTTCAACCCCAGTGCCAGAAAGGAAGGGAGGGAGGAAGGGAGGAAGAAAATAAGGCAGGTCCTTACATGAAAGTACTTCTAGCATGTATTTGTTCACTCTAAAACAAATGCCAAAGACATAAAACCTAAAATCCAGAAAGTTGGCACCACCTTCTCAAATAACTTTCCTCAGTAGATTGCTTTCCACGTCTGAACTGGTAACTAGATTTTTTTTTTTTTTTGCAAAGAGTTCTGTCCTGGAGTGGTCCATGAGCCTTAGATTTCTCATTTACTAACTAGGAATTTTTTGGGGGGGATGCTAGGGATTGAACTCAGGGGCATTCTACCTCCGAGCTACACTCCCAGCTCTATTTTTTATTTGGAAATAGGGTCTCGTTAAGTTGATGCAAGCCTCACTGAGTTGCTGAGGCTGGCTTTGAACCTGCAATCCTCCTGTCTCAGCCTCCCAAGCACTAGGATTACAGGCATGTGCCACCATGCCTGGCCTGCTCACTAGGAATTTATTGTCTAACTGCAGTTTTTTTTTAAAAAAACAGAAATGTTTCAGACAGTAACATCATGCATTTGGTGGATCCAGCCTAGTTAGTAACGAAAGAGGGAAATGTGATTTACATCTGTGGAGAAGGGTGACTGTCCTCCAGGCCATCAACTTCCAAGCTGTCACTCAGGAGGAGCAGCCCAGTGTGCATGGCTTCCGCCACCTTCCAGGGCTCACTCCCTTCTTCAAACTGGTCCCTGAGGGCCTCCAGACTGTGTCTCACACCTGTGAGCATCTTCTGAGGCAGGCCACCCTGCTGCCACTGGTCAAATACCTGCAAATTTATAAACAGAAATAGTATTAATAGTAACGTGGGAACGCATGTATTTACCTAAGAAATATTAATAGGCCTTTCTATTTATATTAACATAGCCAATTCTGTTGGTAAATTGAAGTGCCTGTTAACCACTGAATTATGATTTAACATCTACTTGGAAATTAAAGATTATAAACTCCAACAATGGATGCACACAGCTTTTTAATTAGGGCCCTAGTTCTTTCTTTCTTTCTTGTTTCAAAGAGAAACAAGAGAGAGAGGGAGAGAGAGAAAGAGAGAGAGAACAATAATATAAATTTTTAAACCAATGAAATAAAATTTGAAAACTAAACTAACATGTTTAGGATAGTTTAAATATAATCATATGCTCTAAAACATAAGTCACCATTACTATGTAGTTACTAAATATCACTTGATGACACAGACTTGGGAATGATGATATTAAAGGCAATTGTAAGCCGGGCGTGGTGGCGCACGCTTGTAATCCCAGTACTTGGGAGGCTGAGACCGGAGGGTCCGGGTTCACGGCCAGCCTTGGCTACTTAGTGAGGCCCTCCGCAACTTAGTGAGACCCTGTTTCAAAATAAAGAATAAAAAATAGGGCTGGGGGTGTAGCTCGGAGGGAGAATGCCCCTGGGTTCAATCCCCAGTACTGCAAAAAGAAAAAGGAAATTGTGGTTCATCATCCATCTTACACCAAAATGACCTTTCATGCCCAAATCAGGTAGCATTAAGACATGCATGACACAAAGGCCTATGTGCTCACTAGCCCATAATTAGCCACATCATTAGCCCAGAATATGCACAAAGGAAAGGTATCCACCTTTCCACTTTAGTGCTGGTCATTTCAATGCCATTTCTCAATCACCTTCGTGCTGGGATAAGTTTAGTGCCAGCAAGTGGATAATCACACCTCTGTTTTTTTTAAGGTTGCTGTGTCACTCTTTGAGATTTTGAACACTCTTAGTCACACACGTTAGGGGGGATAAAAGTTTTAAAGGAGTGTGTTCTTTGAGGAAAAACCACACGGTAGAAATGGAATGCCTCCTAAAGAGGATGAAAGGTGGGAGGAAGTGGCGGGGGGGAGAGCTCTGCTTCAGTCTCCCAGACCTCCCAAGAAACACAACGCTCTACGCTGGCCCCGGCTCCCGTGGACTTCCAAGGCTGGCAGCCTCCATGACCAGGGCGCTCTATCACAGCAGCAGCTCTGAGAGTGGACCACGGCCTCTGTCCTCCCTGTGTGCCTTTGAGTCAAAAATGGTGACCAGTCTCAGCCTTTGGTCACCATTTTTGCACAGTCAGCAAAACCAGAGAGAAGGCAAGTGGAACATTTGTGTGCAAATGTCCCGGGTTCTGGTCAAAGCAGCCCAGGGGATCCCCCATCCCCACGACAGGACAGGGCTGCAGGAACCTCATAATTAGACCCTTTGGTGACTTGTGTTGAGGGCCTGAGGAGACAAGGCCAGAGGCACACATCGGAAAAGGTAAGCAGGGCCATGATATGGGGTCCTATCGCCTCTTTCCAGGAAGAATACAAAACCAACTGGCAAATGATATGAAGGGGAAGGGGATGGATTGGGATACTGCAGACCGGTGGGCTCAGGGACACAGCATTCAGATGCAGGGAAGCACCTGTCTGTAGAGTCGTAGCCAGCTGACTGCACCGGTCAGATAGTTCTTGGCTTCTGACCACCTGGAATGACAGACCCCTCCGTGGCCCTCTCTCTCAGCTTCATCTTCGGATGTACTGGATAAGATAGAACACACCATCCTCTCTAAGGAGCTGTCTGTGGGGATCTGGCAACAGTATGAAAAAGAAATGCTTAAAAGTGACACCCTTTTCCCTAGAATGGTTCTCTTCTAAAAAATAACAACAGCGTCTTGCCCACGTGAAAGCTCCTGCACGTGCCTGATTGAAGAAGTAACAGGTGATTAAGTGTTACTAAGAATGTCTATGGGATTTATTCTGAGAGGAGACATTTTCAGTTAAGGCAGAAAACTGATCCTATTTCTCCAGACTGGCCACAAGCAACAGGAACGGCTGTTTCCCCAGGCAAAAGACAGGGGGTGATACAAACATGGTTCATCTTCATCCTCCCCACAAAGCAAACACAGCCCAGCCTGGTTTACTTGACATTTAGCATTAGCAAAGATGCTTTGCTGAGAACAGTTTCTTTTCTAACGATCAATACATATAAAATTGTGAAGATTCAAATTGGGGATCCTGGTCCAGAAATTGTTCTTTATTAAAACATTTTTAATCAAATCTCCTTTGTTTTTTTACCTGAACTTCTCTAAAACTGCTCTATAAATACTTATGTCTGCATTAGAATGAGCTACATTCTCCTAGCACATAGTCTTACAATAATTGTGGTGATTGATGTCTTTCCAACATTCTGCTGATGGAGGCTACTGTCTGAATATGTGTGCCCCTCCAAAAACCACATGCTCAAATCCTAACCACCAAGTTGGAGAACTCCTTCTCTCCTGGCCTGGCTCCTCTCACTGCTCTGGCCCCCAAGGCAGTCAAGTCTCAAGTCACTTAATCTGCTCTGAGTGCTGGGATGAAAGGAAAGATAAGAAGAAAAGGATTCTCCCTGAATCGCCAGAGGCAGCAGGGCTCTGCTACCTTTAAAGAGCTCAGATTTTAGGAGGAGAATGCCCCTTCCAGCTGCCATCTCACATTATGGCCTCCACCCAGCTGGCCAGGTAGTACACAGCTGTCCCTCCATTTCCATGAAATGTTGGTTGCAGGTCCCTCTGGGGAAACCCAAATCTACAGATGCTAATGTTCCCTATACAAAATGTGTAGTGTTTTGCATACAACCTACATACATCCTCCTACAGACGCTGAATTATCTCTAGATTACTCATAATACCCAATACAACATGAACGATACATAAATAGTTGTTATACTATATTGTTTAGGAATTAACAAGAAGGGGAGAGAAAAGCCTGTATATGCTCGTTAAAGGCACAATCTTATTTTTTTAGCATGTTCGGTCTGCGGTTGGTTGAATCCGTGGGTGGGGACCTCAGGGGTACAGAAAGCTGCCTGTGTTCTAGAGTCACTCTAAGGAGAAACCCACAAGTGGGAGAGGCAATCAAGCATGCATACCTCCTTTAGCTCAACGGAATAATTCAGGATTTGTTCAATTTGAAGAGCATCAAAACCAAACCGGGATTTGAGATCAGACTGGACTTTCTGTGGTTCCCACACCATGCTCTGCAGGGACAGATGGTAAAGCAACTCTACAGAAAACAAACAGTTTCTACTGTTAGTTATTTTAATATTTTAATGTGTCTATCATAATGTCATTTTCACCTCTAAAGGGAAAGCAAATGAAGACCAAATACCATGTGGGCATCAGACAGGAACAATGAGCAGAAGCTAAAACAGTTGTCCCCCCTTATCTGCAGAGGATATATTCTGAGACCCCCAAAGGATGCCTGAAACCACACATAGTAGTGAATCCCATATATATTGTATTTCCCATATGCACCTATAATATTTAATTTATAAATTAGGCACAATAAGAGATTACAAACAACTAAGAATAAAATAGAACAATAACAATAAACTATAATAAAATTGCCAGCATCAATACTCTTGTGCTATGGGACCATTATTAAAATAAGTGCTACTAGCAGGGAGTGGTGGTGCACACCTGTGATCCCAGTACTTGGGAGGCTGAGACAGGAGGACCACAAGTTCCAGGCCAGCCTCAGCAATTTAGCAAGACTCAGCAACCTAGCAAAACCCTGTTTCAAAACAAAAAATAAAAAGGAAGGGCTGGTTATGTAGCTCAGAGGTAGAATATCCCTGGATTCATCCCTAGTACCACACACAAAAAAAAAAAAAAAGATAAAGGTTACTTATACCCATGCTCTGTGACACCACAACAATCTGCTAACCAAGACAACTACTAAGTAACTGTCTTGGGCTGGCAGCATATACACCATGGATACACTGCACAAAGTGGTGATTCATGTCCAGGAAAAAAGTTATGTATTGTTTATTTGTGGAATTTTCTGTTTAATTTTTTTTTTATTGCAGTTGGCCGTGGATAACTGAAGCTGCAGAAAGTGAAAATATCCATATGGGAGGACTACTGATCTTGGTGATACAGTGTGAGGTGTCACACACTCCCTGACTTAAGTGGTTTTGAAGTTTCTAGAGGTGATTTGAAAGCATATTTCAAAATCTTTATAAAATTCAAATCATCGAACCCATTAATTCCACTTCTAAAAATCTGTCTCAAGAAACTTAGATAACTGAACAAAAGTTACCATACAACAATAGTGTTATTTTTGTTTTATACTAATTAAATATTAAAAACTAGTGAAGCACCTTGCATCGGGGTAAAGGATAAATTCCATTCATAGCACAAAACACTGTGGAAACTTTAAGAATATATTTCTAAAAGTCTTCAAAGTCATGGGATAAAGTTTCTCTGAGATTTTCAAGGTATAAAATGCACAAGCTACTCAAATAACCCAGCAATACCATCTAGAAGTAATACCCAAACTATAAGGCCCCAACTCCCAGGGTTTAAGACAATCTCTGCGGAACATAGCCCAGCAGTTGCAAATGTAAAAGCAAACAGATTCCAATGTGAACTTTTGCCTGAAAACTTAGCAACTAAATCATTTCAGATCACGGCTCTACAACCATCCACTGAGCACCTTCACAGGAAGCCCACTGTAAAGCCATTTCATGATGACCTCCTGCTACCCTTAAAGTAATGCTGTGAGCACTACAGAAAGGCATAATCATGACATTTGGGGGGGAAAAGTCAAGTCAGGGAACTTCAGGAAGGTATTAGAGATGGAGTGGATTCCAGGAATCTAAGACTCCTGGCTTCCAGTCATGACATTACAGGGGGGAAACAAGATTGGTTTCTGAGATTAAAACTAGTATTCCTGATATGTGGAAGAGGGACCAAGCCCCTGGCTAAGCACTGTCCATACAGGTCTAAGCTACCAAGCAACAGCACTACCAGGGAGGTGCTGTAATTACCCTTTGGAGACGGGAGGAAGCAGACAATCAGGGTCATGGAACATCGCACTTCCAGACTCAGCCAGAATTTGTACCCAAGTGAGCTGGTTCCCAAGCCTCAATTGTAATTATTAATCACTACTGCTCTCAAAAAAAATAGAATATATTAGAAATAGTCACAGAGTTCCAGAAAAGAGAGAAAAAATGTTGACATCAGCCTCTGAGTCTCTATTAAAAAATATAAAATCACCCCCAAAAATTGAAAGACTTGGTTCTGAAATTTGTGGTTAAACAACAGAACATTCAGAATATGTGAATTGACAATTCAGTGACCGACATGATTGGCGCAGTAGCCTAAAGCCACGGCCAGGGACCCTCTCTTCCCCTTCACACATGGTAATCTGGCTCATCGACCAAAGAATTTTTCTTGGAGACAAGAGAAATGAAGACAATTTTTAGTGGCTTCTAGAAGTATGTTTTTTTTGTAATAGAATTCCTTAGCTCTGACTCACTGGCAAGTGGATAGAAAATTGCTTATTTTAATTTCATTCTTAGCAGTAATTACATTTCCAATTGTAAGGTAAGTTGATTGTTATAATTTGGAGAGTGTACAAAAACATGAGCTTCCAAATGAATTTGTTAGAATCGAGGTCACTGAGATTTCAATGAGGTGTTTTATACATCTCCCACCCCAGCTCTGGGTTTTGTTCTGAGAGTGAGAAACAGTAGTTCCTGCTGGAACTAGATTAAATTGAAAATTGAGTTAATTGGCAATGGCCTAGTTTCCCTCCTACAGATCACTCAAAGAAACCTTTTCCTCTTTATTGGGGACTCCCCTGCTGGGTCAAAAGCAGCAGGTGGGATTTGGGGTGGTGGAGGGTATCTGGTTACTCCTGCAGCAGGAAAAGTGGGGCTGGGTCTGTAGACATCTGCATGGGATCATCACAGTATTTGACTCAGAAAACTGAGTCTTCCACAGTAAGAGGCTGGTGGAAGTCTTGACCCCAGGCACAGGACACCCATGACCTACCTGCCTTCCATCAGCCCCTAGCACCTGCCCCAGCAGTATCTTTTTATAATGCAGATCTCATTCTGTTGTTCTGTCTGGCCTGGGCTGCCCTTTGGGACCATCTTCTGTCACTGCCTGCTATACACCAGACCCTGATTGTTGAGCACTCTTGGCTCTTGTCAAGGCCCAACACATCACATACTGTTCTCTTTTCCTAGAAATGCTCCCTGGTCTCTTCAATGAGCTCTAACTCGTCCTTCAAAGCTCTTCCTTCTTTGAAGCTTTTCCTGAGGAAAATGTCAGAACCCTGCACTGTGGCCATTGTTTTTTCTTTATTGGTACATCTCTCTCCTTTACTAAATATGACTTCCCTGAGAGCAAGAAGGTTTAGTGAATGAGGATGGATGGATGGATGGATGGATGGATGGATGAGGGGTGAATGGGTGGGTGGTAGTTGAATGGATTGTTGAATGGATTGATGGATGGGTGGATGAATGGGTGGGGTGTGGGTGAGTTGACTGATGGATGGGTGGGTGGGTACATGGATGGAGAGATGGAAAGGCAGATGATGGATGGATGGATGGATGGATGGATGGATTCTAACTTTGCTGTTTTCTCATTGCATATATATCCCTTAGAAAAAGAGACAGAGAGAAAAGGCGGGAACATAAAATAAAATATTCAGGCCAAGTTGACAATTTTAGAAATAATATCCCAGGTTAGGAAAAGAGTAGGTAGTAAAGGTCAGTGGTGCTAAGGAAGGAAGGGGCTAGCTAATCACATCTTCTTCCCTGGGGAAGGGCTGCTCATTCAGGCAGTGGGCTCTTTAAGTCCATGCCAACCTGACTTTTCTTACTAGGGATACTGTTTTACAAATATTCCTTCCCAATAGGAGCGTAGGCAGAGGAAAGGTTAAAAATCACAGAAACAGTGATTGGTCTAATCTTAGAAGACATCAAGTGGAAGAATTTTAAAACCAGTTATTTTTTAATTAAAAATACCATTCTTAGCCAGGTGTCATATCATATGCCTGTAATCCCAGTACTTGGGAGGCTGAGACAAGAGGATTGCAAGTTCCAGGTCAGCCTCAGCAGCTTAGCAGAACCCTGTTCCAAAATAAAAAATTTTTAAAATGGGGAAAGGGACTGGGGATGTATCTCAGAGGTAGAGTGACCTTGGGTTCAAACCCCAGTGGCAAGGGAGGAAAAAAAATCATTTTTGTTAACGACTACCGAATTTCAGCAGGCAGTGCTAAAAAGTCAAATTCAGGTTTGAGTTCCAAATTTTCCTTCTACTTCTATCTTTTTAAAACAGAAACAATTCTTTTCTGTACTCAATATCCTAATTAAGTCATTTCTTTGAACAGCACTTTCACTCCATATGGATTGTCGATAAACATAAGTCATGAGGCATGTTGGAATACAGCAGTGTCCCTCAGGTGTCCATACCTGTGTCTGCTGCTCCGTGCTGCTGCAGGAACTCCAGCGTGGAGATGGTCACATTCAGCATAACTTCAGATCCCCAGGAGAAGGTTTGGTTGAGTGGTAGCCAGTCTAAATCTTCCAGAGTTATTATGGAGCTAGAACCAAGACGAAAGCAAAGCTGTGTGAGCTGGTATCAGCCCAACAGCAGCAGGACGTAAATCTGGAACAGCCACAGGATGTGGCGGAACCATCCACATGTCAATGTTCTTCTTGGGTTTAATGTCACCCTAACTTTCTGGGAAAGAGACTAAACATGAGAGGGAAGTCCTTTTCTTGAAACACTTGAGAAATTGCCCTTCAACCCAGACCTCAGGTTTGGAATGGTTCTATGTTCATTAAGTTCAGCCTCTCTGGTCTTCCTGCCCAACTAGGGAGGTTTATGTCACTGCTCTAGTGGTGAACAACTTAGAAACAACCAAAAGTCCAATGTTAAGATAATTAATTATGGTATACAATACTTTACCAGATACAATATCATGCAATATCATGCAATATCATGGTCTCATCTTAGAAGAAATCAAGTTGAAGAATTTTAAAACCAGTTATTTTTTAATTAAAAATACCACTTTTAGCCAAGTGTGTAGAACATTAAAAATGATCATCTGACAACTACAGGACCCGTGAAATGTTAGTGAGGTAACATTAAGTTTTTTAGAAAAAAAATAGGTAGAATATGGTCTGAACAACATCACTGCACAGACAGATGGGGACAGAGGTGGAAGTGAATGGTTCTGGGTATTTTGGGGTGATATTATTGTAGGGGTATTCTTCTTTTATCAAATAATTACTAAGTGATACATAGTTTCCCATTAAAAATGAGGAGGAAAAATCAAAACCTATACTTAGTAATAGTTTCTTTTTTTACTTACTTCAAAACTGTCTGGAGGAGAGGTACCAGGACACGCATGACATCTTGCACATGAATGTTGCTTGCCTGCAGTCGTGGCAGCGAAAGCAAAAAGTCCCAGATATGAGGTTGCTGATGGAGGCTTTCCAACTTCAATATCACCTCTTCAGTTTTATTGAGGTCCATCTGATAGGGAAAAAGATATCAAACATTTTTTGTTTTGTTTTGTTGTTTTTAGTTTTATTAATCAGCTAACTGGGGTTTGGGGGATACTTCAGAAATGCAAGAATGTAGTTAGAAACTCTGCTGGTGAGACTCATGCCTAACATGTCACTGTGTTAAACAGACGGATTTTAAAATCATTCCATTAGGGGTTTTTTATTTTGTTTTTTTTTGTTTGTTTGTTTTTTGCTTGTTTGTTTTTTGGAAAGTCATAAAAACTCACAATTCATAATAGCCAAATTATGGAAACAACCTAGGTATCCATCAACAATTGAATGGATTACAAAATTATGGGATAGATACACAATGGAATTCTACTCAGGAATAAAGAAGAACAAAATTATGTCACTTGCCGGAAAATGAATGGACCTGGAGAACATTATGTTAAGTGAGATTAGCCAGTCACAGAAAGTGAAGGGTCATATGTTTTCTCTAATATGTACAAGCTAGGGAGTAACTGGGATACCAGAGGGACTCCAGGTAATGGAGGAGAAGCCTCAATGGAGACAGGGAGATGGTCTAAGGGAAGGGGAGGGGGAAGAATGAGGATCATTAATGGAATTACTACCATTGACTATGTGTACATAGTACCTCTGTCGCTAACTGTATCACTACATCAAAGCTCCATCATGCATCCGTACAACACTGAGTGGATTTCCTGACCAGTCTCCCAGCTACACTTGGTCCACTGTCATCTATGCAAAACACAGTGTCCAAACAGACCCTCTGGAAACATCATTCAAGTCTCATCATTCTTCTGTTGACATTATTTGAATGACCATTTTATTCTAAGGGGAACTAAAACAGTATAACACCATGATCAGGACTCTTTAACAGAAAAGTTACCTGGAATTTCTTTATCACAACAGACTGAACTGCTCTCCTGTGGCCACACTTTCTCAGCTCATTGTATACGAGGCCTAAATGATTCCACATCACAATCCTTCTACAGATATGATGTTGTTCTTTGCTTCTTGCACTTGACATAACATAATCATTATCCACACAGCCTGTTAATTATTCAGTCGCTGTACTAAGTAGGCTATCAACATTTACCTACCCTGCACTGGGATATTAAAATTATCCATCATTATAAATGAACATCTTTATGCATGTAGCTATTTATTTATTTATTTACTTTTGCATTATACGTAAGATAAGTTGCCAGAACAATTAGTGGGACAAAGGATATCAAGTTGCTTTTACAAAAGTTATGGTGTCAGTTTTCATTGCCAGGAGCCATATATGAGTACAGCGATAGGCTGCAATATAACAAGCACTGGATATCATAATTTCCTTTAAAATGATCATTTAATCATTCAAATAGTGCTTTATATATTTTTATGTTCTCCAGTTACTTGTAAGAATCTAAATTTGCATGACCCATACTATTTTCTTTTTGATCTGGTACGCCAGAAAGCTCAAATGTAAGATGGGTGTCCCAATCACGGTCATTTTGGTAACTCTACTTTACTAGTATAATTGTTTAATGGGTACACTGATATTCCTGTTCTATTCCAGTTCCTGAATTGACCCTTTTTCTTCTATTTTCTTCTAATGGTTTTACTGCACATATTTTTCTTGAACTGGCTAAATCCTTCTTAGAATTAGGCAAGTACAGGCCTATGCACCACGGTTAGCACAATGCTTCTGAAAACACAGGGATGGGCAGCGTCTGGTGTGGCCCCATGAGCAAGGAAGATTCCAAGGTTGTCAGGATTCATCCTAACTCAGGGCTTGTCAGCTCGGCACTGCTGCCTTTCTGGTCAGATGAGTCTTACTCTTAGGGCTGTCCTGTGCTTTGTAGAAGGTCAGCAGCATGTCAGGCCTCTACCCACTAGAGGCCAGTAGTGGCCTCCTCACTGGCCCCAAGTTGTGTTAACAAAAAAAGCACGTCCAGACATTGACATTTATCCCCCGCCCTGCAGATACAAAGTCACCCCATTGATAACTGGTGCCTTAAATGAAGGCTTTTTGCTTAAAGGAGTCAAAGGTCATGTGCCAAGCAAGCAACTCTCTATCCAGGTTTGGCTTTGGGTTGGCTTGAATCCCAGCTCTACGGATCACCCGCCACTCCCACCACAGCTTTACCAACCTTCAGCCTTGTTTTAGGAAACTGAAACTTGTCTTCCAATCCAAATCCAGCCCCTACACAACTGTTATTTAAAAGCAAATCACTAAAATAAAGTATTTGAAAACACAAACTAAATTTTAAAAGTGTTATAAATTTAACTGTACTTTCTGGATATTCAATTTTAAACTTTTGTCAAGATACTTACTATTAAAAAACTGGAACCATAGGAAGAATCTGCAAGAGAGAAGATTGAAGACACATCAGCTCAGTCATCAACCCAAAAACATGAGCCCAGTGAGTACCTTAGTTTTCAAGTCAAATGAGATGTCAGAGCCCTGGCCCCAAAAAGAAGACGCCCAAACAAAAGAATAAGGTTGAAGAAAGCCACCACTGTTGGTTTCCAAATCACATTGTTATTAAGTAATTTCCTGGAAAAAAATCTAACTGGTAAACCAAAATTCATCAATTTGCCCAAAGATAGTGTGTTATTTGATTAGTTTCAAATCCCACCAGACACTGTGAGCATTTGGAATAGGATAGCGAGAATGAAGGGGAAAGAAAGAAAAACAGAGGAAGGAAAAGTTGAAGAAGGAATGAAAAGTTGAAATTATGATTTTTATGGTAATATTTGAATTATCTATAGCATGAGAAATGTCTCAAATGAGAGCAAGTTGAAAATAGAGTCTTGCCGGGAGTGGTGGCGCACGCTTGTAATCCCAGTACTTTAGGAGGAGGCAGAGACCGGAGGGTCTGGGTTTGCGGCTAGCCTCAGCTCTCTCGCTCTCTCTCTCTCTCCCTGTATCTCTCTCTCTCTCCTTAGTGAGGCCCTCTGCAACTTCGTGAGACCCGGTTTCAAAATAAAGTATAAAAAATAGGGCCAGGGGCATAGCGTGGAGGTAGAACACCCCTGCGTTCAATCCCCGGAACCACAGAAAAAAAAAGAAAAGAAAATAGAGTCTTCATCTAAAAAAAAATCATTTTTATTTTAATAGAAAGTGAGCTCATTTGAAAAATAAATTTTATATAAGTAGAATGACCCCATCTTAGGGTCTAATGTCAGAAACTCCATCCTTTGGTGTTAGAAGCCATTCTTGGCTTTTGTCACAGTGATCTCAGCCTTCAGGGGTCCACAGCCTAACCAGCCCTGTCCCACCCTGGACAAAGGTGACATTTTTTCTCTAAGAAATAACAATGGTATCTCCTCTGAGGAGCTCATTCTTTGTCTTTCTGCCAAATTTTTAGTTCATTTACTTGTATATACTCCACGAAGAGAAAGATACATATATAAAGATGTCTGGGAGTGTAATTCAGTGACAGAGCACTTGCCTAGCATGTTCAAGACCTGGGTTCCATCCCCAGCACCAAAGAAATAAATGCATAAATTAAAATGCTCTTTGGGGTTAGGGGTATAGCTCAGTGATAGAGCACTTGCCTAGTATGTTTGAGGCCCTGGGTTCAATCCCCAACACCACCAAAAAAATAAAATAAAAAAATAAAGAAAGGAAATTTTGAATTGGATACTTAAGGTTCCCAGATTTCCCAAATAAAAACAAAGGTAATCTCCAATTAAAATTGAATTTAACTAATATGCTGAGCATGAGAAAGAGGGAAGGGGAGGGAATGGGGGTGGGAACTGAGGGAGGGCTAATTGACCGTGGTGTGCATGTATACTTCTACCACCCTGAAACCCATCAAAGTGTATGATTACAATGCACCAATTAAAAAATAATAACGAAAAATATTGAATTTCAGATTAAAATAATGAATGGGTTTTTTTTGGTACTAGGGACTAAACCCAGGGGTGTTCTACCACTGAGCTACACCCCCAGCCCTTTTTATTTTTTATTTTGAAACAGGGTCTCCTTGTTAAGTTACCATGTGCTGGTCTTGAACCCGTGATCATCCCGTCTCAGCCTCCCAAGTACTGGGATTACAGCATGTGCCACCACACCTGGCTAATGAATGTTTTTTTATAGTGCACATGTAATGTTTGGGACACACGTACATTGAAAAATCACTTGTAATTTAAGATTCTGTTTTAACTGAATATCCTATATTTTGTCTGGCAGCCATGGCTTCAAGGTTAAGGGGGCTGGGGGCGGGGCTGGATCACTAAGCCACCCCCTTAACAAAGCTGACATTGGGGTAGACTTGGGAAGACAGGCATTGGGCTGCCCCTCTCTGAAGTTCAAACTCCACTTGTAAGTTTAACTCTCCAAGATCTAGATCCATTCTACCTTTCTCTCTTTCACAGATTTATAAGTAAGAGCTGAAGCCTCTTATAATGTGGAATTTTTCATAATGAGCAGAGATTGGCTGTTGTTTAGAGACTAATCCACCCTAATAATACATATGCTTGCAATCAAAGCAAGCTCATCACCCAAGAGCAGACGGTATTAGGACCATAGAAGAGATGGATCCAATGTACATGGAGGAGGGTTCCTCCCCAAGGTAGGAGGAGGGACCCAGCCCCGCCTCCACACCTGACCACAGGGCCGGCCTCGGCCACCAGGGGGCGCCCCCCACTCCCTACCCACAGGAAAGCCTGCTCAGGAAGGATTTGGGGAGTGTACAACACTCTCCCCAAGCGCTAGGTGGAGTACCACAGTCCCAAAAGATTTACTTGCCTGGGGTCTTGGATCTTTCTCCCCAGAGTTTTTGCAAGCGTTTTGCCTTGTCCATCGTTTCATAGATTCCCTCAGCCAGGTCCTGCATCTCTTTTAGAAAGGCCAGGCTGCTCACCTCCTCAGGGCCAGCTGCAGTTCCAAACCTAGACGACCTTCAAGCAAAAAGAAGTAAGTAGTAGGGGCAGGTCCCTTTGACAGGAGTTTAGTGTCTCAGCGTCTTTAAAGCTCTGGGTGTGCGATACCAAACTGTTCTCAACTAAATTGGTGCCAACAGACTCTTCCACCAGCCACCCTTGAGAACCTTCAGTCTCCTCCAAAATGCAACTTATCCCTAAAAAAACTGTGAATTTTAAATTAGAAAACTTTTCTCATTCTCTTCATTACCCACAAAGTTCATCCCTTTTATGTTTATTAGCTAGCTCATTTCTTTTCCATTCTTTCTCCATATATTATGCAGTACACCCTGTGCAGGTGCTGGAAATGGATACATCAGTGAACAGAACAGGCCCCCTCTTTGCAGGAGGAGACAGAAATGGTTATGGGTGGAGAGAGATGCTGAGAGACAGAGTGAGCGGTAAAGTCTGTGATAGAGAGGGGGCCCCAGCAGATCTCCCAGGCAGGCCTCTGAGCACGCAACGTTAGGCTGCAACCTGCAAACTGAAATGGTGTCACATAGGGAGAACCAGAGGTGTGTTCTGGGTAGAGGGCATGTGTAAAGTCCCCAGGGCAGGAAAATGCTGGAGTTTGGGGCAGTGTAGGGAACGTGTTCTTTATATTATAGTGTTGAGTGTTGTTACTCCTAAAAGACAACAGATGTAATGTTTTAAAATGTATGTCCATAACATGATGTACATACACAAACTTATCAATGCCAATCACTGTGTTGAGCATGGGAAGGTGGAGAGGGAGAGGGAGCAGGGTAGGAACTGGGGGAGGGCTCAACACATGCTGTGTGCATGTATGCCTCTATCACCCTGAACTTCAACAAGATGTATGATTACAATGCACCAGTTTAAAAAAAAATATGTCCATAAAGGTAATGAAGAGCAGAGAAAATACTAGAAACAATATTAAGTCCAATGCTTAAACATACCGACTCTTAGGACTTCCTCTCTCCACTTCCCACTCAAGGGGGCTGGAGACTGGCCCGAGAATCTGCATTATAACCCATACTTCCCAGCATTTCCAACACAGACCACCCACAGACAACCTGACACTGTGGGAAAATGCAGTCTAATTCTAACTAGAATTAGAAGACAGTTGCCATATTTTTCTTACCTTTATAAATATCATGTATGAAAAAAGGTTGCTTTTTTTTTGCTAGTAAGCCAGAGCAAATATTCTCATGACCTTGGAAATCAGCCCTGTGCACCTGTTTACATCCAATCTCAAATTCAGTTGGAGTTTTAATCAGTAAAACCACTGATTTGAAATAAAGTAGGAAATCGTGTCACAAATTGCTGAAAATGTGTTAAAGTAAGTGTCCAACTGAATTTGCATATCCAGAAGTAAAACCAAGAAATTTCTTGAGGGGAATTTTTCCTGATTATAAATTATAGAACCTTTTAGATTGTTTAATTCCATGTGTTTATTTTACAAATTAGAGAATATTGCAAACGGATTAACAGTTGTCAACATGTAAATCTACCATGAAAGCAGGACAAAGCTCGCATGACCAAGAGTTTTAGTAAAATCTCTTCCACAAACACAGTCATTTAATTCTTAGGACTTGCGACCAAGTCATAGTGGGTGCAATGGATGTTTGTTTATGAAAATAGGTGCAATGGGTGTTTATTTATGAAAATAAATGTGGTGCCTTCCAGGCCAGAGCCCACTTAGAGATGAAGAATTGAGTGAGTTTGCGAAAAGCCACAAATCTCTAAGCAGCAAAGCCAGGTCCAGCGCCCAAAGGTCACCTCTGGGACAGGCGGCTACTGCACGCCAAGGAAATCCCATCATGTAAAGTGTCACCTTCCACTCAAGTGGGTCAGAAATGCAAATGCACAACAGAAAATCAGTCTCTCCTCTGTCCCGGCCTCCTACTAAAGGCTAACCGTGACCTCTGAATGCTGTGAAGCCGGAGCCACGCTCTCCTGCCTCACCCGAACCTGGGCCTTCCCTGGGAACCCGTTGAATCATCAGATTATAGAGATTTATGTAATTCAAGATGAGTTTCCCCTGGAATAATGAACTGGTTTTATATTCTCTTTCTAATTATTCTTTCAAAAGTACCTCGGTTTATCCTCAAGATGAGATTATGAACTATCGCTGACATGAAAAATGTTTATAGCAGAAAGAAAATCATTGAAAAGCCTTGAATAAATGCTGCTCTGTGTGTGTGTGTGTGTGTGTGTGTGTGTGTGTGTGTGTGTGTGTGTGTGTAAGAGAGAGGGAGATTCCTGGGCACCTGAAAACCCCAGAATTGCACTAGGATGGGGAGGAGGAGAGCAATCTCCTCCTTCCTGAGCCGTTATTTTGACATCCTTCCTGTATGTTTGACTTTGCTGGGTAGGAAAAGAACTGCAAAAGGAAGATGTGTCAATTAGATCAGAATGTGGGAGGACTGGGGCAGGCCACTTGGCAGAAATGACCAAACTTCCCTCTCAGTTCTCAGGCTAACACCAAGAATCGCCCCTCAGAGGCCCAGCAGCCAAATGTCACACCTAGATGTAGCCAAGAAGTTCCCTAAGGGATCTGAGGATGCCGGAAGTGGGAGGGAGGGGCCACGGGAATCATGGCTCATGCTAATCCCTCAATTGGCAGATGAGGAAACTGAGGCCCAGTGAGAGCTCCCCGGGGTCAAAATGTTTTGCAAGTAATGTCACTCGTGGAAATTCATCTCTAAAATTAGATCATAATATCGTTCACCTAGCAGGGTTGGTGTAGGGATCTGCTAACATGATTTCTCTGTAAATAAGAATGAAGGGAAATAGCAATATTATGATACTGCCTCCCTGTGACACATTTTCAGCATGTTATAGGAGTAAGTACATTACAGAACTTATTTTTTAAGTAGAACAATCTTTTTTCTTGTACAGGAGATTGAACCCAGGAGCATTCTACCTCCAAGCTATACCCCCAGCCCTTTTTATTTACTTATTTATTTTTGTTGTGAAACAGGGTCTTGCTAAGTTGCTGAAGGTCTCAATAAATTGCTGAGGCTGGCCTCGAACCTGTGATCCTCCTGTCTCAGTCTCCCAAGTACTGGAATTATAGGTGCGCACCACCACACTTGGTTTAGAACAAGTTCTTATTGAATTGGGATTATTTCTAAGACAACCAATCCAAATAATTCTGATAAGAATGCTGCTCTGGGGGACTCACATGACTGCTCCCTGTCATCAAGGCCAAAGAGGAACTGTCTGAGGGGAACACCTTGCCAGGACAAAGGCTTGCCAGGGCTGCCCCGTTTCTACCCTGTGGGGCACCTCTAGCTCAGGGCAGGGTTTTGCAAGGGGAACCTTAAAAGAGGAAGCAGTTGTTGAAACCTGTAATGGGATCCCAGTCTAAAGGAGAAGCGAAGTTTGAGAAATTCTCATCTGAGGAAGGAAGAAAGCAAGAGTTCTTTGGGACTTGTGTTAGGTCCATTAAAAATATAGATGCATGTATCCAAACTCTCGACCAAAAACAGTGTCTCTGTGTGCTTGATGATGTTAAGGAAGAAAGCCGAAGTGGAGTAGTGTTAGTTTGGAGCACTTAAAATGGAGCCAGGAGGCCACTGTTGGGTCAATGCTACAGGCACATCTGACTTTTGAACTGGGCTGTAGACATTTCTGTTGCTGTTGATGTTGTTGCTGTAGAGAATCAAATCCAGGACCTTGCTCATGCTATACAAGTGCTGAGCTATACCCCCAGCCCTTTTTATTTTTTTTATTTTTTTATTTTTTTTATTTTTTTAACGTGCTTTTATTGGTGCATTGGAGTCTTACATTGCAATGAATATCTATTTGATGTTAACATATATACACATAGCTCTTGGTGCCCCCCTGCCTCCCCCCACCCGTATGAAGTACCAAGAATGATGTTGCTATATTTTCACATGTACATGTTATTTATGATAGTAATTCCATTGATTCCCTTCTTTCTTGCCCTCCCCCTTCCATTGTACCACTTCCTTTGTTCTGTTGAGGGTTCTCCATTATCAACCAGAGTCCCTTGTGTAACCCTACTACTCCTTAGGTTGCGCATATTAATGAGAACATATGTCCCTTCTTTTTTTGTGATTGACTGATCTCGCTTAACATAATGTTCTCCAGATCCTTCCACTTTTTTGCAAATGATGTTGTTTTGTTCTTCTTTATGGCTGAGTAGAATTCCATTGTGTGTATTTCCCACAATTTTGTAATCTACTCATCTGTTGATGGACACCTAGGTTGATTCCATGATTTGGCCACTG